>WURT03182789.1:0-10208 GCA_009936505.3 Holothuria glaberrima | reverse complement strand
AAATTTTTTGATATTCTAGGGTCCTTAGATGCAATTTGGTGCATCATTTTGGGAAAATTTGAAGGTAAATTAATGCAAATTTTTGACATTTCTGAGTCCTTTGGAAATTTGTTTTGATATTTTAGAAGCCTAAGCTGCAATTTGGTGCGTCATTTGGGAAAAATTTTAAGGTAAATCAATGCTATGTTTTTACTTTTCTTACTTCTTTGGAAAATTTCAATTTTTGAGGGTCCTTAGATGCAATTTGGTGCATCAGTTTTTAAAAAGTTTTGGTAAATTAATGCACATTTTAGACATTTCTTAGTCCTTTGGAAAATTTTTTATATTCAAGGGTCCTAAGTTGCAATTTGATGCATCATTTTTGAAAAACTTTCAGGTAAATTATTGCAAAATTTCGATAATTTTTAGTCCTTTGGAAAATTTTGTGATATTTGTGGGTCCCAAGATGCAATTTGGTGCATTATTTTGGACAAATGTAAAGGTAAATTATTGCACATTTTTGACATTCTTTAGGACTTTGGAAATTTCTTTTTTATATTTGAGGGTCCTTAGATGCATTCCGGTGGATCATTTTAGACAAATTCTAAGGTAAATTAAGAATTTTTCTTAGCCTCTTGAAAATTATGTGATATTTGTTGGCCCTTAGATGAAATTTGGTGCATTCTTTTGGACAAATTTTAAGGTATATTACGGCATGTTTTTGATGTTTATTAGTCCTTTGGAAAATGTTTTGATATTTGAGGGTCCTTAGATGCAATCTGGTGCATTATTCTGGACAAAGTCTAAGAAAACTTAATGCAAGTGTTTGACATTTTTTACAGAAGAGACGAATGACGGGTTTTCGTGCTTCAAAAGTGGGGGGGGGGCTAAAGCATACTTCAGCCCCCTACAAATTTCGCTGGGGGCTCTCGGCCTCAGCCCCCCCCCGCTTCCTACGCCCTTGTGCTGTTCTATGGGGGAAACACACATTAGAATTATGACTGACAGCACAAATGCTGTAGCATACATTACCGGTATGGGAGGTACCTACTCTGTAAACTGTAACAAGGTGAGCACTGCTATATGGAGATGGGCTCTAGCAAAGAAAATTTGGTTGTCATGTTGCCATTTGTCAGGAAAAATTAACTAACATGCTGACACATTATCCCGTAAGTTCAACGACGGTACTACATGGATGCTGAATACAAACGTTTTCCGTGGAATATCCTCTCTGTGGGGAAAACAGACATAGACTTTTTTGCCTCTCGCCTTAACAAACAAACTTGTCTGTTCGTATCTTGGAAGCCAGATCCAGATGCAGTGTTCAGAGATGCCTTCTTTTTCAACTGGCATAACACTATTTTTCTATGCCTTTCCCCCATTTAGCCTGATTGGTAGAGTTCTGCAGAAAACACGTCTGGAGAAAGCAACTGGCATTCTAGTTCTACCTCTATGGACAACTCAAACATGGTTCACAAAGGCGCTCTCCATGACCATAGCTACTCCAAGGCTACTGCCGAAAGGAAAGAATTTACTGAAACTACCAGCAGAACCAGAAAAGGAGCCACACCCTCTACATCAACAACTTCAGCTTGTTGCATACCTTATATCAGGCAAACTCTTCGAGACAGTGGCATTCGAGAATACACTACCTCCATCATGTTGGCCTACTGGAGAAAATCTCCTCAAAAGCAATATCTTTGTCATCGAAGGAAATGGATGCGCTTCTGTAATAGAGAAAGATCCATCCGTCATCCCTCTATAATACAGGTTCTAGAGCTCCTAACATGGATATTCCAAGCATGTATCAAAAGACACATTAGCACGGTGGCTCAAAGAAGTGCTGCAAGATTCATGAATGCATGTGGAACACTTTAAAGCGCACAACACTGGGTCAGCCGCTGTATCAGCATCAAGTGCGAAAAAGCTGGCAGTGGAAAAATCCGTCAAGTACCCGGATGGAAATCGGAAAAATCTTCTCCTTGTTTTACAACAAACCGATTCAAACAAGTCAAGATATATTTGCACGGACTCTCATTAAACATTGAGGTCGAACAATATTGTTCAAATGAATGCATGTGATGACAATGACGAGAAATTTGTAATAATTTGTGATAATTGATGTGAAGAAGTAATCTGATGTTCTAAATGCCGTGCATGTCATGAAAAGGATGATAAATTTGTGACATATTGTGATTTTTATGTGTAGTAGTGATACGATGTTCTTAAAAGTGATTTGATGTTCCTAAAAGACTAAGATTAAAACGGTACAGTTATTTCTGTTTACACCAAAGACACCAAAAGTTGGATGCGTTCAAAGTAGTCAAATGTTCAATTGATTGTTGTATAATTCATAAGGCTGTAAGAAACGAAATTCGAGAAAGTTACGTATCTATCTCAAGAAGGTTGGGGAAAATTGCTAAGTCTTATTATAGTTTGGTTTTACATGCCATGTTCATTTGAATTTGTTTATTAAGTGCTAAGTCATCTTTATTGGTATTTCATTTCAGCAACAGGTTATCCTACTAACGAAGGAAACTGATCTATTGTTATCAAACAAGCCTGAAAAATACGTGGAAAAGAGGAGTAATTAAAGAGACGTTTTGGGCTCAATAAAGTCGCCGGGAGTAAAATTGCACTGCTCCATGTTTAGCTTGTTTATTTGTTTTTGAGCAACTGCTTTAAAGTCTCATGTAATTCCGAAGGGTAGTGTGATGAGGTAGGATCTTAAAATTAAACGAGACCCTATTGAAGTTTGATTGGGATTCTACCGAATTACATGTAACGAGGGATCACATGCCCTCCCATTACCTTAACAGCTTTTGTGAACTAAACTATCAGACCATAGCTAAGACTTACATCCAACCCCAAAATAAAGTGTTCATAACAAACCTTTAAAAACTGAAGCTGATCAATTGTGTTTTCTCATGCAAATCCCTCGTTTCGTGTGATGTCGCTAGAATCCCAATCATAACTTTTACTAGGGTTTCGTTTAATGTTAGGATTCTATGGCGATACCTTGATGGTCACCCTGTTCAGATTGGGTGGATAGTTATAATAGATGGTTCTGTAGATATTTTGTCTCAGTCGTGCGAAAAATTGAACAGTTGAACTATTCGGGGACGTAGCTGCTTAAGGGAGCAGAACTCATTCGGGAGTAATTGTTTGGTTTCGCCCCTTCGATCTCGGCCAGTTAGCCACAGTTCCCACGAGCTCTGGCTTGCCCCACTCATGCTCTACCCTTGCTCGACCTATCCATGTAACCCCGACTTTTGCCTCGTGTGAACGCGGCAAGCCCAGGCTAAATTAATCCCTCTTTCGAGATGGGATTAGAGCAGCCAAGCCCGGGTTTATTCTGACAGGTGTAAACAAATAATCTCCATCTCTGGAAAGTTGATGTATGGAGTGGCCTTACAAGTTGTTGTTTGAGGATAAGTGTGTGGCGTACTTTCAATGGAGAAGTTGAAACAATGAGTCTTGTGTTTATGCTGCTGAGGTTGAGCCATGAACAATCCGGATGTCTGACATTCCACATTGCCCAGGACTAAAGTCAACTCGTGTTAACCCGGGTCATCTTCGCCGGGCTTCTCTGTGGTTTTGACATTAACTCAATTTTGGTTTGCCCAGAGCATAGATGAGTTCCTGGGAGCAGGTTAAGTTAGTCGAGGGGACTCTCGAAAAAGTAATATATACTCTAGACTCAGGAGTCGGGCAAAAATCACCAACCTCGCTCAGAAAAATAGTCCCTTACGGCCATGGAAAATACTTGGCTAAAGGGAATGACTTTGCCTTCGAATATCGGTTGCAGTAAAGTCGCACGTGAATGTTGTATGCCACGTTGCTTCTAAAAATAAGTTCTGGGAGTTCCGGGCTCGCAAGCATTATGCACAGTCAAGTGATATTTATTTTTTATGGTCTATCGTCTCTTGTGAAATATTTCGAATCCACCACAACAACGTAGTTCACGACCATGATAAATACTGCAGTTTAGTATACATTAAGTTTGCACAATCAACTCAAACAGTCATTACATGCACAGTAGCCGGGAAAAGCAAAACATACATTATGAAAAACCTGTTTTCTGGAAGTTGAGTGCATTTACTGAAAGGTAGGCCTAATTGAAACTTCTTAAATATTTCTTAATACGTTAGGCCTTTAAAAGTACTACAAAGATAGATTAAATCTGAAATGACAAAAAAAGTGTTTAAAGTATTTGAATAATCGAGCTCGTACCTGAGCGTAACATATTGAGCTATATTGTGGGTGTACAAGTCATATTATAGTATTTCTACAAGAACTCAGGGCACCTAGCGTGTAGACCTATATAAGGTGAGTACTTATGGGCATACCGAGGATAAACGCCAAAAAATCCGAAACAGGTATATGATTTCACCATAGTTTAAAACTTAGCTTATTTTGTAGTTTCTGGATGTGTGAGGGTCAGCTTGTCATCATGTGTTTCAACAGTCATATCCTTCTAAATATACCTTGACACAATTGTAGATTACGAGAAGAAGATATCAATTACGATCAGGTAATGTTATGTGCATTTGCGGTGATGAAAATGTGTGAAAAGAATACCTCAGAAAGAGTACCACCTACTTGTATGAAGGGAACCTTGGCAAAGTAAACGAAAACCCTGTGAAGGATGTAATATTTCGTCATAAGGCGAACCAATTCTGAAAATCATAATGCAATCCAACCACAAAAACGAGGAAAATGATCTTTGGTAGTCTTTGTTGTCTACAAGGTATCTTCAAATAAGATATGACAAGGGCGTAGGAAGCAGAGGGGGCTGAGAGGACAGCCTCCTAGCGAAATTTGTGTGAGGCTGAAGTATGCTTTAGCCCCCCCTCACTTTCCAAGCACAAAACCTGTTATTTGTGTCTACTACCTTAGCGTTTGTCCAAAATAATGCACGAGATTGCATCTAGGGACCTTCAAATATCAAAAAATTGTCCAAAGGACTAACTAATTTCAAAAATGTGCAGTAAAATACCTTAGAATTTGTCCAAAATAATTCACCAAATTTCATCTAAGGGCCCAAAAATATCAAAAAAACTTTTCAAGGGGGTAAGAAAAATAAAGAATTTCAGTAATTTACCTTAAACTTGTCCAAAATAATACACCAGATTGCATCGAAGGACCCTTAAATATCAAAACATTTTCCAAAGGGCTAAAGAACTTCAAAATGAGTAGTAATTTACCTTTAAGTTTGTCCAAAGTAATGCACCAAATTTCATCTTAGGACCCACAAATATCACAAAATTTTCCAAAGGACTAAGAAATGTCAAAAATGTGCATTAATTTACCATAAAAATTTTCCAAAACGATGCACCAAATTGCATCTAAGGACCCTAAAACATCAGAAATTTTTTCAAAGGGGAGGGGTAACCCCTCCCCTTAGTCTACTCCCCCAGGACGGCGGTCCGAAACAAGGTTCAGCACCCCAGTCTTGAACAGCTTCCTACGCCTATGAGATATGATACCATAATATAATCCATTCTCGGTGCCAAATTCAATAAAATGGGCATCAACTCCATGACAAGCCTCGACAAAGGAGTTGTTTATTGCTTTATTGTCTTAGTTAACCAACCGGATTTGGCAATGAAAGGGTTGCGGGGGCCATAATCATGAAAAATTCAAGTAAATTGTTGGATGTACGTTCATAAAATAGGTTTCACTAACGTTTTCTGAAACTTACCTCCGTCATCATGTCAATTCAATTTAGGGTGAAAGGACGTACAAAGCAGGAAAAAGAAGTTGTGCTATTGCAGAAAAGGATAAATGACCCACACACTTTCACGAATTGCTTATAAATCATAATGGTACAAAACAATTTCCTTACAGCATGTAAGAAAAAGCCATTGAGCTGCGTGGTATGTTGATACATATGAGGCAAATTTTAGAAGTGTCTCTCGGTCGGAAAGGGTTGGAGTCAAAGGCAAAATGTAGGTCAAAGGTCAAGTTTGCCTAACTTTTGTGAAAACTTTAGTCGCGATCTTCTCCTAAAAAGTTCATCTGATCCCAGTCAAGTGTGTTATGTTGGCACCTGACCATCGAAACTTTTTCATTGGTAATGATAACAACGCAATTGGTCAAAGTTAAGAGGTGATAGTTGAAATTACATTTATTAATTGGTTTTGCTATAATTATCTGTAAGTCTGCAATAAAAATCATTGAAACGCATGATATGTTGAAAACAATGAAAAAATGTGTATTACTGATTTTAATTTGCTAAAATGGCAGGTCAAAGTCAAATTGTTGGTCAAATATCTACGGCCAAAAGTTTGCAAAGAAGTGTGTCATTCATGGGCATCGATCCTGTGGGACAGAGGGACATGGCCCACTTTTTAATCGGGGGACGTAATACAAAATGCCCCGCCCCCCACTTTCGCTGCCAGGCTTTTATTTTCATAAGTCATAATCATGGGCGTAGGAGCTCAATTTTATTCGGAGGACTGTAGCGACTTGCCCGAAAAATGTGGCTAAAGATTTTCAACATGTCAGTGTATGTATTGTATAGACATACATCAGGTTTTACATTGCAGTGATGGCATGCCAATTTCATTTTAATCACTTGCCGTGTTACGGTATATTAACCTTCCCCTTTGGTTATAAAATTTTGGGGAAGCCCGCCTTGTAGGCCTGTGTTTTCAGTCCAAGAATCATTAGTGTTTACGATCACTTTATAAATACACCCTCACAATTATTAAACAAATCAACAAACTAGTAGTTTGTCTCCCCCACCCCACTTCTGAAACTCGATCTGCTCCCCTGGTGTCATGAAATCCAATTAATCATTTTCGATCGATTTTAATGTTCTTGAGTAGGTACCTAGCCGTGAAGACTTTTAAAATAATGATTACATTGTAGGTTAAAATCAAAAGATCTAAGGCTACATGAGCTAGAGTTAGATTTTTCTCATTACTTGCATATCAGAATGGTAGAAAAGGTGATTGAACCATTTAAAAAGTTGTGAGTGGTATATTTAAATAGTGCTTCCTGGTTACTTGAGGTAGAGACCAAAGCAGGGAGAGTAGCATCTTCCTGATCAAAGTTCAAATGATCTAACAGTGGTCTTCTATTATTCCTTGCGTGCTTATGAGTTTCTTAGAAAAGCTTATTAATTTCAAAAAAAAAAGAGATTATGGTAGAGAGAATATTGGGGAGATGATATTTACTTTTTGTTTTTGTTCTTTCATCTTCAAATAACTGGTTCAAGCTTTTAATGATTGAAATGGCCACTCCGAACCAATTGAATGATGTGCACCAAAGATTTACATGCTCAATCTGCTTCGAATTATTTGATGAACCAAAATTGTTGCCATGTCTCCATCGATTCTGCAAACGCTGTTTGGGTTTATGTGTTACCGATAAAGAATTCTTTAACTGTCCTCTGTGTAGGGAAAAAATTAAAATACCTTTGGACGGATTAGATGGTTTCCAAACTGATTTCCTTTGCAAAGACCTTGTTGAAATTCTGCAGAAGTTGAAATTGTCAACAGAGATAGCTTTAACGAGAGAAAGACTAAACTGTGATATTTATTCTGAAAATGTGACTACGTTTGTCTGCCAAACATGTGATAACTGTTTGATTTGCAAACAATGTGCTTCTTATGCTCACAAGGAGCATCAGTTTTTTGCAGTAACAACCTTGAATGAAATTAGGAGAAAAGACCTCGCTGAGGCACAAAAAATTCTTCAAAAGATTGAAGAGAAACGACTTAAGTTGGATGAATATTCTAATCTTGAGACTCAGAAGGTGATAGAAATATGTGAAAAAGACACAAAGGAAATAACGCTGGAAATAGAGATTATGCGCAAAAAGATGCAAGAGATCCTAGCCAATGGAAATAAAAAGAAAGAGGACGAAATTGCAAAACTGAAAAAAGAAGAAGAGAAAAAGATACAGGAGATCAGGGAAGAGTATAAAACCATTTTCGAACAAAGGATTGAAGTAATAGATGAAGAAAATAAGGCGCTGAATGAGCCTCATGCAAGAAAGCTTGATGAATTGGATAAAACACTGAAATACCTTAGTAACAGTCAGAAGTCACTCACCCAATCAATTGAAACAAAATATAAGGACAAAGTTAGAATTATTGAAGAGGTTTCAAAGAATCTTGTTGTTAGGATGAAACAATTTGAAGATATACACACAGGTAAAGAAATTGACACTCTAATCACAATAATAAAAAGAGAATATGAGACATTAGAAAAAGAGGAGAAATTTAATCTTAAAGTCGATTTCAGGGGATCAGTGTTTAGGAAAAAGAGGGCGCCATTCGTATTTGACCAGGCGGAGACTACTACACTTAGTGTTAATACTAAAGGCGCTCGGTGGTATATTGATGGAATTACGAGTAATGATGATTGTCAAATTGCTATCACCGGAAGTACCAAAGATCATAAATCACGTATCACCTTGATGAATTTTAATGGAAAAATAATGGAGGAGTGGGAATTTAGTAAAAGAATTTAGAATCCTGGAAAACGGCGTTTTTGCGATTTTGTGACAAATTCGAAAATCGCTACAGTGTATCAACCAAACGAAATTGGTATGTATGATGTAAATAGACATTTATACAAAAGCATCACTACTGATTTCAATATGACGTGTATGGTCGCTGATACCGCCAACAACTTAATCTTGGTGGGGAGCGACAAAACAGAAGTGTATATGTTTGATTTCGAGTTAAAAGGACCGCCTCGCAAATTGACTCTTCCACAAATTATCGAAGGTCCCCGAGATATATCTGTAAACAAGAACGGTCGTCTCCTAGTTTGTGATTACGAAGGACGTAGGATCTATGAAACGACTTTAGAAGGATCAGACAGCAGGGCAGAGTATGAACTTTCAAGACCAGATCTTGATGGAGAAGACTGGAAGCCGTTCTGTTTGTGCACTGACAAGTATGAGTGTATTTTCTCATTGTGGATGACAGGTAGGAAACTCGGTTCTGGAAGAAGGGTTCTTGTGCAGTATGGTGATAATGGTAGAAAATTACTGACAACTAAAGAGATAGATAGCGATTCACGTTGTGCCACCGTAATTGACCACAGAGATAGAGGGAAACTTTTGATAGCAACCTGGAAAACAGGCCAATTATACTCATATGACCTGGTAAGTGATCAGAGATGTCTTTTCCCTCGTGGCCGAAGCATAAAGATATTTTATTTTTCTGGTGAAATGTTAATAACAAATATAACTGGTTCGGAATGAAATCCTAGAAATGACCTAATCTTTATATAAATCACAAAAGTCAGTTTATATGATAGCGATATCCTGTTAGTTTAAATTCAGTAAGCTTTCTCTTCACTTCTTGATACTGGGATTCTAAGACACACATATTGAATTAATGGCACTTTGTGCACGATAAATTTATATTTTTCTATACCTGTGAGTATAGTTATTGTGGACCAATTTATCATATCTTTTTTCTAGATTTACGAAGATCCTGGACAGGCTGGGATGTAAAGACAAACCACACCTCAAAGTTGGGGCTTTGGGGCTGTTGCAGTTGGACACACACGAAAAATCAAAATTAAGGTGTGAAATCTTGGTAAAGATTTTATAGAAATAATGATGAAGCTTGGGAGAGTAAAGAGCGATCACTACACCATTAGGAAAATACGTAGACGTTTAGCACTTGGTTGGAAAATTGAAGTGCATGGTCGGGTTTTGTTTTGTTTTTTAATAGACTCAATCTGCACTCTTAATTGGAAATGTATCCTTACACGTAGTAAACTGTATAACATATTTATACGTAGTAAACTGTAAACATGTTATTCCCAAAATATAAGATAGATTGACAAAAAGCGTTTACGTCTTTTCGGGTACCTGTATTATGACAATGAGTTATGCTTTAAAATTGCAAATCAAAACATACTTGATCTGTATTTCGACAACTTTTGGAGTTAAGGTGGGCTGAATGATTAATAGAACAGTACAGTGCTTATAGCACAGTGCGAATAGAAAAATATGTATAACAATAATTATCAGCTCACACATCCTACATGATTTTCATAAATTTTAGGCTTGTCTGAAGAGTCGTGATTCTCCATTTAGAATGTAATATAACAAGTTAAATCTGTAAGTCCATATGAATAACAATAATTTGTCACATATAAAAAATGAGGATATATATATTTTTCTTTTGTACCCCTATGTTTATGGGGGGTCTGCCTGTACAAGCTTGTAAGCTTTTTTCAGACCTCCCCCACAA
>WURT03182778.1:0-10208 GCA_009936505.3 Holothuria glaberrima | reverse complement strand
TCTAGCATCATAAGCGTATCTCAACTGTTTCAGGCTTTTAAAAGAGTTTCCTTGATCAGTTTGTTGCTTTTCTACCTAACAGTTCAGAAAGGCTCACCAGTAAACTTAAACAATCCAGACGATTAAAATTCGACGAAAGCGCTATACAACGGCGAAGGAAACGTGCAGGAGACAAATGCAGAAAGGGAAGACGTGGAGGGTGGCAACGATGAAAAAAGTGAAAGCGAACACCAACCTCCTTATTCTGTAGGGATAAGTACCTGCTCGGTATAGTGGAAACATTTTAAAAGATAAGGCATACTTTTTGAGACACTCGAATAAAGACTTAAAACACTATGCCAGCAGTGGAAAATGGTGACATTAGTATTTCGGGAATCTGCCACCTGAATCTCACACTTTCTCTACTTTCACTGTAATCTCTACGTCATCACTTAACAGGAAAGTTATAAGTTTTATATGATACAAGACTTTTGCTTGTCGCATATAATTTTTGGTTATGTAATGAACCACATTAATGTTTTGTTTTAATAAATGATTAAGATTATTTGTTTAGATAACTTGTATGTTATAATTTAAAGGTGATCCGGTCTGGCCTGTAAAATATGTCTGATTTAGGCTTTTATAAAATGAAAAGAACATGCTTGTAGGAACTCTATTTCGCATTTGTGAAATAGATGGAATTTTACTATTTCAAGTAGTTTTTTGTTGTTATACTGTGCTATACTGTGATTTGAAAATTAACTGAATTGGGCACCATTTATCCTTAGCAAGTCCACGCAGCACTCAAACCTACACACAAGAGTGTTCACTGTTTCTTGAAAAGGGTGAATTGCCTGCCTGGTGATAACTGTACATCACATGTACACTGAAGCAGTATCTTCGAATTGGTTGACATTCACTTAATGTCACTTCAGAGAAGATTTAGCTTCTTTATCCCCTTCAATATTAGTCTAAACGTTTCCTGAATCATGACATCATGTTGAAGCCAAATAAGCTGCCTTTCGAGTTCTTTGACAGTGCCGAAAAAACACTAAATTCCCCTGATCCCGTATTTGTGGGTTACTGACCCAGTAGAGGAGAGATTTTGGAATATTCTAAACTTGCTTTTTGTTCCTCCCTGGGTACAAATCGGCATAGACTAAGTTAATTTTAGAAGCAGAATCCAGTTTACTGCTAAATAGAGAGGATTCCCCAACACTTGTTTTATTAATGTGTATACTTTGGATAATTTCACTTTGATCCGTATTAAATATATGTGATTCTCTTGAACCCGGATGAATACAATTTTTTCAAGTGAACTACCATTTTACATCATGATTATATACTTATTTGGAAAGAATTGTCTGTGCAAACATATTTCATAAAATATGCTTACCTCGGCGTTGAAACTCCAACTGGGTTGTATTTTGTGTTGTTTCGAAATTGTCCTTTTATTAAGACATAAAATACTCACATAGATGCTTTTGGTGCATCATTTTGGACAAATTTTAAGGTTAATTACTGCAAACTTTTGACATTTCTTACAGAAACTTGAAAAGTAAGGGTTCTCTTTTAAATTTTGTTTGATATTTGAGTCTTTAAATGCAATTTAATGCATCCTTTTGGAATATGCCAGTCATTAGATGCAATTTAGTGCATCATTTTTGACAAATGTTAAGATAGATTACTGCAAATTTTTGATATTCACAACAGAAGATGAACAAAAAAGGGTTCTCTTTGGAAGATTTTTGGATATTCGAGAGTCCTAAACTGAAATTTGGTGCATCATTTTAGACAAATGGTAAGGTAAATTACTGCAAATAGGCCTATTTGACATTTCTTACGGAAAGTTGACAAATAAGGGTTCCCTTTGGAAAATTTGTGGATATTTGAGGTTCCGTAGATGCAATCTGGTGCACCATTTGACAAATGTAAAGGTTAATTATTGCAAATGTTTGACATTTCTTACAGAAAAGACAAATAAGGGTTCCCTTTGGAAAATTTTTGGATATTCGAGGGGTCCTTAGGTGCAAGTTAGTGCTTCATTTTGGACAAATGGTAAGGTAAATTACTGAAAATATTCGACATTTCCTACATAAGAGACAAATGAGTGGTTTTCGTCCTTGGAAAGTTTGTGTGTGTGTGGGGGGGGGGTTAAGCATACTTCTCCACAAATATCGCTGCGGGGAGGGGGGGGTGTCGCCCCAGCCCCTTGTGTAACATTACATTCCCCTGTCACAGCGTACTGGCTATTATTTCTTTGATATTCAACGTTTGCAGCATACAGTTGTCATATTGAATTACCTCATCATACATAATCCACGGAAAAGAAGCTTACACATAAAAGTAGTATAGCAGCGGTCCATTTAGTAACTCCGTTATTCAATCCCCCAAAATAATTCGTCATTTAGCGGGATTCTCATTCCAGCCCTAACAAAGATCGCATTTGTCTTCAAACGTTGTGGGTCGGGAAGTGGATAAGATCAAAATCAACACTACTTGGTGAACGAAACCACCTTGGTAAAGTTATTCGGCAAGGGGAAATCTTTGCTCCTTCCCTGTGAGTATAAAATGTTACTAAGCTGATTTTTTTTGGAAATTGCATTAAAGATCATATTTCAACCACTTAAATAAAACGTATAAGTATGACCTCAAAAGCTTACCTAACTTAATCAACGTGTACGACAATATTGGGCAATTGTTTCGTGACAAAAGTGGTGTCCTGCAAAAGTGTGACAAATATGAGCCAGTGTCGTGACAATAGTCGTGACCTCCGTTGTGACTAAAGTGGGCAATGAGTGTGACAAAAGAGGTTGTTGTGACAAAAGTGGGCAATAATAAAGACAAAAGTGGGTTGGTGAGACAAAAGTGGTACTGTTGTTGTTACAGGACTGCGAGAGCTTTTATTGTAAACGATGAATTCCGGCATTCCACATCATTAGGCGACGAGGCGAAAAGTCTTTTGTGTCTGATACAAAGCTCTGTGGGTATGTAGACTTTGACCGACTAATTTAAAGAGGTCAACAGACATATATTAGCTTTAGTAAAGTGGGCAATTATTATGACAAACGTGGTTTGTCATGGTTAGTTAGTTAGTTAGTTAGTTAGATGGGGTTTTAAGCCTTAGCTTAAAACCTCTTGGTTTAATCTAACGGCGCACACTGCCTTTTTCCATTTGTGGGGCACTGGGTTGTTTTCCCTTACTCCGTTGCTTTATGCGGAGCATCACGCACAACGGCAGTAGCTCCTATTTTTAAAGTCTTTGGTATGACTCGACCTGGGAATCGAACCCGGGCCTCCCGCTCTACTGCTAGACCAAACACGCGTTTTGTTTGTCTATTTAGTTAAAAGTGAGTCCATGAATATACATGTGAAGTACTGTTTTCTTTATTGAGCATCAGAAGTCAAACTTATCGTGTACGATAGTTACTGAAAAATAGTAGTGTTTAACTCAGTTGGTTAAAAGTTTGAAATAACATGAGGGTGATGCTCGATATCAGGCGCTGCAAGTGCATAAGCAAGTAAAAACATTTCACTTGTACGAACTTGTAATGATGCTGCTGAGACAATTTCAAGGCCTAACACAGCACCTGTAGGCCTATCAGTTATTGCATTATATGAACAATGGTTATGAGGAAAAATCATTTAGTGTTACAATTGGTATGGTACACTAGAGTGGGGAATGATGTAAAATTTATTTCCATATGTGTGTATGGCAAAGAATGAGCTCAATAAACGAATATAATGCAAAGATGAAAATGCGAATAATTCGGTGCCTGTACTAAATGCGTTGTAAGCGGTGAAGGGACGGGTTGGGGGCTCTGTTCCATTTTTGCCGCTATTTGCTATTTGGAGGAAATATGTATGAAATTTGGGCAAAAGCGTCCGCCTCTAATGTAAAGTACTTTCAAAATTTCCTTAAGTAACCACTGTCCTCTGTTGAAAAGCCGAACTTGAAGGACGACAGTTAACGTTAAATTTCAGTTTAAGTTGTCCTTATATCATGGCATCAAACACTTTGAAGTCTCCAACTTCAGAAATAGTGCGTCAATTCTTTTAGTCAAGCGAATTATCTGGTATGACATGCTGAGAGAAAAGGGCTTGTTATTCACGTTATTCTGTAAAAAATATCTAATTAATACATTTTGAAACAGGGTCTATCTATTGCATTATTAAGATCGTTTTCATAAAATAGAATAACAATGACCTCACAGATCATTACTTACTTGGCCATTTTTCATTGAATATACATAAATTAAGTACAAAAAGTTCCGTAGAGATAAGGAACACATCCATATGATCCAATTTCAACCTTTGAAACTTTCACTTCTGAAATTTGCTGCTTAAGGTACATACATTTCAACAGAATGTGTTTCAACAACTGTGTATTATTCCCCGTCGAGAACATCGGTTTTTCTCCGTGTGTTGCGAGGACTACATACCTGTCTTGTACAGGGTAACTGCCAATTTGGTTGACACCCCAAAAGCCAAAAACGTCCAGTCCCCTTTTTCTTTGATAAACCAAAACAGGCATCATTTACAAACCATGCTCGAGTGAAATAACAGATAATTTATAGCAAAAAGCAGAACAGACATACGCCCAGCTCTAGTTGCTGCCAAGTCGTGAATAAGGGAGAGGGGTATATGTAAGGAAACAAAGTCAGGATTTCAATGAAGGAAATTTGATTTGATTTAAAGGGGAAATACAGTCTCCCCAATTTGAATTAGTGTGCCCGTGCATCCTGTTTCATGAATGGCTCTTTAGAATCATGTTACAATATATTTCTTACTGCGTTAGTTGAGAAATTTACGTATAAACTAACTCCTTGGGTTACCTTGAATATGCAATATTTATGATCTTTATGCAGTTGTAGTTTGAACCGGGAGCGAATCCTTGCTCTGTCACCTTGTGCAGGTGATGTCCCGGGGGAGAGGTCTAAGTAGAGGGGTGTCCTTTTCCCCTTTGAGAAATTTTTGTTCATTCATTTAAGATGGCTTAGACGCAAAATTGTTCTATCTTAAATAAATTTTAGAACCGATCATATCTTAGAAAACTTTTGCAATCACTTGATTTTTTTTTCTTTTGATTTACTGTAAAGGCAAGGTGTTTTGTCTAAGTGGAGGGGTTACTCCTCCCCCCTCCCAATGTTAAGGTGAGGTAACTAAGATACAAAATGTCAAATCCTTCAATTAATTGGTCCATGCCTAGGAATTATGATTATTTTGTGATATTTTGGCTGTGGTATGGTAGGCTGCTGGTAAAAAATATGTAACGACAAGAAGTACATGCTACGAATGTTACCGTTTACGCTACTTGTGCTATTATATCTTAGATTCTCTACTGGTTCTAGGTCCCTGCAGAGGTCGAAGATGTACTTTTGTCATAAAGGAGCTTTGCTAACAATAAATGTAGTATTGTCTCAATAATGGTTACAAGATATGGAGTGTGAAAGGCGAGAAATGCGCGCGAAGTGCGCCGAAATTGTGCATTGAACATCAGTCGGGTTCCGTTTTCTTCCCGAAAATAGAAGATCAATTAGGTCGAATTAGCTGCACCAGATGATAAAATCAGTGAGGCATTGGATGATTTCCAGAGGAGGGGGGGGGCGACGGGGGGCTTTTATGGGGCGCACGCCCCAAGCTGCCCTCACCCCGTGGTTACGCGCCTGTCTTTATGATCTGACATATCATGAAAGATACTTGAAGGGGAATAAGAGGAAATTTGGAAAATTTAGCTGTTGCTCCAAATTAGTTTGCGGTGACTACTTTTTGCCTCTAAATTAAAAATTATTAGCCTGTTGAGGTTAGATAATTAAAGATAATCATGGGTATTTTATATTTAACTAGTGTATATGGTGTATATAGTGAATACACTGCAAAAAGGTATGCGAGCTCTTGGGCCACACTGTACACATGTGTGCAGTACAGTATATACGCTGCACACTGTAATGTGAAATGGTGCACCACCTATCCAACTCAAAGATATTTTCATTAAAGATGGGGAAAACCCCTTTCTGAAATTTTTACTAGATAGAAAAGGGAGAGAGCTGTTGGTAGAAAAAAATTCAAGTTCATGGGAGGTGATTAACCAGGTCAAAGGTTAACCCCAAAAAACATCAAAATTTTGTTTTTTTGGCTCTGGCACCATGTTTGGACCCTACCATTTTGTCATGGAAGTTATTTAAGGTCTTTCACTTTGTTAAAGCAAAGTGCACCCAATAGATATTACATAAAAAAACTTTACTTACAATATCTGATAGAGGTTGGTTGAACCACAGGGGTCCAAATATCAAAAATTACATGAAGGCCTAACATGAAATGCAATGTTTAGAGCTCTGTATCTTCATAATTAAGCGTATTCAGTGTTTTCAATGCCAGATTCTTAAAATGTGGGCAGAAAATACCCAAGATAGGTATTTTTAGCATTGTATCTTCATTCTTCGGGAATTTATAGGCCCTCAAAAATGACCGAAATGGCATGCACACAATTCAGCGATGACATACCTTCCAAACGGCTTAGAATTCTGACATAAAATTTTCAGTGTTTTCCATCTGCTATTTGAACTACACTACACAGTAGAGAATTTTGCCAGTAAAATCTAAGTCGGTGCCCGACCATGGTTTTCTGAAAATTTGTTGAGCTAGTAGAGAATTACCCTGCTGTACAAATTTCATACCCTTTTGGACTGACATAGATACACTGAGGTTTAAAGATTGCAATTGATACTAGTGAAAAGGCAAGGGCTTCAATGATGAACTAACTTACAGTACTGTAGCCAAACTATGGATTCTCTTGCAAACATGCAGCTCTGGCCGGAACCAGATTTTTGTGCCTTCAAAGGAACACATTCAAATAATAGTTTCAAGGGTAATAGTTGAGGGTGGGGGAGGGGTTGTATGTATATGAAGAAGACAAGGGAGCTGGTTGTTAACTTTGTGATACTGTACAGTACAGTGGGTCACAAAGTTGGTGTGATTTTGTAGGGACTTGACTGTACTGTAGAATGATTTGACAGACATTTAAAACATTTGACTAAACACTTCTTACCCAGAAATGCACAAACCTTTACAAATTCCTTTTTTTTCTTCATCCTATAACCTCAAACCTATAACCTTACCTAAACCTTCTTACTTGGGAAATACACGGTATGTACTGAACAGGTACACCACACATGGTGATGATTTTGACCATGGTTTTGACCATCTCACAATAGTTGTGATTAGATCAGTGGCTGATCAATTCCTGGGCAGGAATTGCTCTTGTTAAGGCAGGAGTGCTAGGTTTTGCCGAAGCCTATCGTGATCCGTTCTTTCTTTTTTGTTTGATGTACAGAAGTATTGTACAAATATGACTAGCACTTCTCCCTTACTGTACTGCAACACTTTGGAGATTATTTACAGTTTGTCGCAATTACAGTATACAGTACTAGATGCATCTTGCACATTGTCTGGAAAATAGATTTCGATTTTACAGAACTTTCCCTTACAAAAAAAGTGTGTCAAACTGTGCCTGCAACCACCCTTAATCACGCGTGAAAAACAACAGAATTCACATGTTTTTATGGGTGAAAACCTGCGTATTTGGAACACTCTGACACACCTTCTCCTGTCTTTAATTTCAAGCAACAGGTTTTGTCTCAGAATTCTTTGTTAACGTTGGTTTTAATTGCCACACATTTTAGATGTAAAACCTGTGAAAACCTGTGGCAAACCTGCGTCAAACCTGTGTCAAAATGTGGCAACTGGGCAACCTGTGACACTGTCAAGGGAAAACACAGGTTTTCATGCAAAAACCTGTGATTACCTGTTGCAAAAACATGTGAAAACCTGAGGATTTGGAACAAACTGCCACACGTTCTTTTTTTTTTTGTAAGGGGTATGTCCTGTGTTTCTACCACACTTGTGTTTAGTATCTCCTACTGCATGAAAGACCATTGACTTGTCAAAGGATAGCCACTAAAGACTTGTCAAAAGTTCTTCCCATCTTTTTACCTTTCTTCCTTTTCTCTCTCTTAATTGTCCTTCCCTTTTGGTGAATGAATTTCAAAACCCAAATCTATTTCATCAAGAGGTGAAGATATGGTGTGAATAAAAAACATCCCTACTGCATGTTTAGTAAGTGGAGTTTACAGTAGTAGCTGATTTCAGGTACACATACTGTACCCATACATGTACAGTATAGGTCACAATGTTTTCACTACTTGTTCAATATTTCAATTCACAGCCCAACAAGAAAACTTCCTGATATAACCAGGGGCTGCTATTTGACAGCAATTCCCTTATATATCAAATACACAAAGACCATAGACAATGCAAAAAATTCCATCCTGTCAGACTCACATGTGGGCAAGGTTGCCATGGTGATAGCAGAGAAGAAGAGGGAAATTTGAAACTGAGAGATACAGTAGACCATTTCACAAAGGCTGGCAATGTATCTTCAGGGCACTTTGCAAAGTGCACACAGCTTGTCATGCTAACTCTACTGTAATTGCTCTATGTGGGGTCAATAAAGAATGTGTATTACAATCTGCAATCTGTGCTACTGTACAGTATGCACAGTACACATTACTGGGTATGAGGAAAACATCGCACTACCGTGTGTACAGTTATAGCTACTATATTGTAAAGAAAGGCTGTCTGCTCAGCAGCATATATGCCCATATAGCCTACAGTAATAAAAACTCAAGCTCTTTGGTAAAGGTATAGATCTACAGGACATAAATTTAAACTCCTGTCATTATTACCAAACAGATCTTTTTCAAACTGGTCTAATAAGACTAATGCTTGTTATATGAGGATGATCAGTTAGATGTTGACTGTGGGACCAAAAATTTTATTTGTGGATACAATGTTGAAATTTGTCTCATACTTTTGACAGACATGACTACTTACTGAAATAAATGGAGAAAGAAAGTATGTGACGATGTCCGCGTGTCTTGGAATAATACCATTTTATGTATAGCGAGACAGGGTAAAAAAAAACAATTATAGCGAGACGGGTAAAAAAAAAATAATTACCCTAAACTTTGATATAAAAAGACATAGGTTTACGGTTTTCATAATGTTCCACTGTATTGAACTGAAGAATGGGAACATGTTTCTGACTGCCCATAACAAAACTGTTTTCATAAAGGAAACTTGAGATATTCTAAAAAGAATCATAGCTTTTTTTTACCCCCAAAATTTTCCGAATTTGGGGTAAAAAAAACGTTTCAGGGGTAAAAAAAATCCATCCCAGTTCAATGAGATTTACACTAAAAGTTTAACTTGTTGTATCCAGAAACAATTAAATAAATATTTCTAGACAATACAGTTGGGTACAGAACATATTTTGTTAGAAATGCATGGGTACCTTAATGTTCAAATTATAACCATGTAACCTGTGTGAAAGAAGTTGGTCTACATAAATATTCCATACAGCTTGTTTTAGGACTATAAAAATGAATCTTAAACACTCAATATACACCCAAAGTTCAGTTTTTAAATACAGAATGTAGGTTATGTATATTTTAAAAAGGTTTTTTTTTTTTTTAATAAGCAGTTGCTACAGCGCAGAAATTTTCACATAGGCCTACAACTTCAGGGGTTGAAATTGAACTTTTTAGCCACTGTTCCATGGAATAGTGCATTTTCCAAAACTACCGTTCCGGATCAGATTTTACTGTTCCAAAGTGTTCACATTATAAGAGAGAAAGTTCTTTTATGCAATGAGTCGGTTCTCCAGCATATGAACGCACATACTGATGTTTACTCTCTCTGCGCAAATTTAGGGAAATCGTTCTGTCTTGTCCTTTGATGCAACGTTACTTCAAGCATCATTTCACATAGTTAATCAATTGGATGATCTCGCATTTTAAGAAAGAAAATGACACACACTTAAGGTCCACTGACTTTTTGGCGACACGCCAGCAGTCAGACTTGCTTTTATATAGTTGTTTTTAAGTTTCAGTGCTTACAGTAGTTGCTAGCTGGAACATACCACGCAAGACAAGGAGTGACGTAAGATGATTTTGCTTTTAAAGCAACAATGACATACTAAAAAGTTATTTTTGGCATTTGGTAGTATTGAAACTGGCAGTATGTGTGTATACATTAGAGGTTTACCATACAGGACAGGTAAATAACATGATAACATGATACTGTAACTGACTTCAACTGATCACGTATATATATATATATATATATATATATATATATATATATATAGAATGATCGAGATTGCATTTCAA
>WURT03182767.1:0-10209 GCA_009936505.3 Holothuria glaberrima | reverse complement strand
GTCACAGTATCAAGATAGCATCACTCATCATTATAGTTCATCTTGGGCATTGAAGCTAGTCTTCGTCATATCGTTAACTGTATACCTATTAGGTAAGTGTGCACATTAACAGTGGTAGGCATCTTTAACAAATTTCCAAGGAGTGCTATCCAGGACTGTGAGTCCAACGTTCGATTCAGGTTTACTTCAACTGCTAGTATACTAAATGGTCTATGATTCCTCATAACCAGTCGATGGCTTCTTACAGAATAAGAAAAGTTTTTTCTGAGACAGTAAAACAGCTGGAAAGACACTAAACAAATTAATGTATATAATATGCTTTTTATGGATTTTGCTACGCTACTGTTACAGTAATGTTCCAGAGTTTACGAATAAATGTAATGTGATCGGTGTTTGCCAGGTACTTCTATTCACAAACCCCTTGAATTTGATCTTGAGTTTTCAATTGAGTCCTGGACCAACTCCATAATACTTAATACAAATCTTTAAAGTGAATAAACGTTTGGTGGCTAGTTTGAAGAAAACTATACAAAATGTAGCCCCCACTCCTTCCCCTCGAAGTGTAAATTTTACGAAATGTGCTAAAGTGTGTTGCAGGAAGAAAACATTTCCGCTAGAAGCTAAAGAAAAACATTATAAAATGATTCTTCTTCAAAATGTTATTATGTTCTCAAATATGCAAAGAATATCAGGAAAATGAGTTAGTTCTTCCATCTCCCTTTACCAGTGACACAATTTAAAGCATAATTCAACTATTAGTTTATTTCCACTGTCATAAAGGTCAACTGTTCTTTAAGTATACCGTCATACGCCTACGAGACGGTGGGGCAAGGGAGCAAACTGCCTTCCCGCCAAAAAAATTTCTAAGGTCGAAAATTTGGGCAAAAAATGAACAAAATTTGGGCACAGAATAGGTAAAAATTTCGGCAAAGATGAAGTTAAAGTGTAAAGATTGCCCAATTTTCTACTGATTTCCTGAACCTTCCTTCTGAGCTATCGTTTTATATTTTAAAAAGTCAGTATATGACATTTGCGGATTTGGGAAATTCCTTAAAATGCTATGCGTGAACTTATGCAGCTGCGGCTACACATGTCTTTTATTTTCGTTTTTGTTTTGCTATAATATGTCAAATTTTCTAAGCGGGGCCTCACCATCAGTTGGTACGAAGTGTACCGAAAAAATGTCAGCCAGAACGCCTCCCAGGTACTTTAAATAGCCCTTAACCGTCCTTTAAAGCTGTATTTTATTACCCTATTTTCGGGGTGTCATAATTTTAAATATTCTACATTCAGCAAAACGATAAAATTGTCCGTTAAGGGGGTGTAAAATTTTTCATGGAAGGTACATACCCTCAGTTATACGGCGCCTTCGATGACGTACCATAGTAGACAAGTATACTTACAATACCCCTACAAAAATAAACTGTATATGGGCGGTATGAAGCATTTTAGAACTACGTATATGTTTTGTTGCACACAGAGCAGTGATATTGTAACGTTCACGTAAGAAATCAATGTTTATATTGTCTTAAAACAAATCCTAACAGAGTCACTGTTGGTGGTGTAGGCTACTTGATACGACTTAATGTTCAATTAATGCCGAAACCACGTAAGTTTAATATGTTATATATGTATATTATTTATTTACATCGTAAGAAAACAGCTGTTTCTTATTGTAATGTTATTACGTGTATATAAATTTTCTTAGGGATTAACACTTAGAATCAATTTGTACTTTACCGGCCATGTGTCTTGATCTAAGAAGAGTAGACACCGAATCAGCTATTTCAGTTACTTGAGGAAGCAGGCAGTCCTCGAACCTACATAAACAAAACCAACATTGTCAAGACACCATAACGGTAAATTATACCATCAAACTAGTAAAATAGCAATAATAGATCAGAGCAAAATGTTGCAAAGATTACATTTACTTTGTAAAACGTTATTTCTCAATTCAACACAACTCTATGATTTTTAGCACGAGCGTGTAAATACAAATATTATTATTTCCTCTGATTATGCAAATGAGATGTCTTTACTATGAAGATCTGTTCTTTGCAGTTAATAAAGGCATTCTGAAGTAAAAGTGACGATAAAAGTACCAAGGTGTTTCGATTAAGCTGTGTCCGAGAATTCCAATTAATCGTTTACACGCGTAGGTTGTAAGAACATAAAATTGTAACAAGTTAAATACAGTACCGATCTAACGAAATTCCAAATGATCAATGCAAAATTTTTGATGGCTTCTATACTCTGTATCAATTTTGTGCTTTGTTTTGATTTGTAAGATTGGACATTTAACACTAGGATAAGTTTCCGTAGTCATCTCTATGTTTCTAATTTTAGAGTAGGTCGTATACGAAAGTCTGTTTCGTAAGTGATTGGAAGCCATACTAAGGCCTAGAAACAAATGTCACTCCCTTTCAAAAAGCACGTTTCGGTGCACAACATCCTCTTCAAGTGTCTGATTTAACATTGTCTGCCCCAAAATGTGTTCAGTATATAGAAACGAAACAAAGGCATGAAGACTATTTCGGTTTGGAAAGGGTAACATTGCAAAGTATGAATATCTTAAACTGTACTCCAGGGTCTAACCACACACATAATCAGTCATACTTTCACGTTGGTGCCAACCTAGGTAAAATTTCATCCACATAAAGTAATATCAAGTAAAATGTCATCCACATAAAGTAATATCAAGTACCATGTTCCTACTGGACAATCAGGAACAAACATTGTGTCTTTTGGATGACATACACACAAAATTTTGTTGAAAAGGCTTGTATATTCTACAGTTTGTCCTAGAAAAGTGCAATTTTCTTTATATACATTTTAATTGGGTTCTGTTTAAGTATTCATTCCTTTGCTTGTTTCCTTTAAAACAAGCAAAACATTGTTTAATGTCTAAATTTTTTTGTGGGTGTAGGCATGGCCTGGGGCAATAAGATAATAAAAGCTCAACTCCATAGCATTTACGATGGAGGAGTTACGGCGTCGTAAACGTGTCATTTTGCCGAATTTCGAAATTTCATAAAAAGAGGGGGAATGTGTCACGATTTTAAAATTTTTAACACCGGGGAAAGGTGACGTGGCCTTTTGTTTTGAATGACGTAAAGTTAACGTAAATCCGGGGTCAAGGTAGTCAATTAGAGGTGAAAACGCCCTGAAATGGTAAAAGACGCCAAATTTCGAGCAGCGACGAGCCTAGGTTGGAATATTAACCTTCTGAAAGATGGGTCCATAGCTTTGCATTAAACAAAATGGTGGCTAACCCTCATTTTTCGTAACTAGCAACCCTAGGGTAACACTTTGTAAGCCCATAACTTTGTCAAATTTACTTCGATTTACACGAAATTTGATACACGTGTTCCCCTTGCCAATTTTTTATTGATGCAGTCAACAAAACGATATGACGTTATTTACGGAGGTGGCGGAAAGTACTTTTCGAGTCATACAAAATGACCATATTTGGAACTTAGATTTTTACACACTACAATTTCAACAGCTCTCATAAATACAGAGATCAAGTGACTCAATTTTTTTCAGTGGTGATACACATTAAACTTGGCTTTTAAAAATGTAATATTAATAATTAATTATAAATAAATAATTAACAAAATGTACTTTCGTTATTCTTGTGCTAAACAGGGCCCTCACAAATCTTAAAATTGGTTAAAGTCAGCACTAGGGGGACGGTGTTGCAATGTAATTTGATACCCACGACAAAACGCTATCAACATCAAATTTATACATTTAACCATTGTCAGTTATCGGTGTTTGTTGATACTTTTTCCCTAAGAGCGGTTAAAGGGCAGTCAAAATGTGAAAGGTGAAAATCGAGAAAAAATCAACGTTTCATACTTTTAATCACGTGACTCACAAAATATACTAGGTGCAAAAAATTAAAATACACAAATAAAAAAGGACTATCTTTTATTTATTCAAAACAACAACTTCTTCGAGCCCTCTCCTCACAAGATACTACAAGCTTTTTAAAAGGGAAACTTTTTATTTTTTTTTCTTAAAAAGTCAAGTTTTGAAGGGATACAGTAGAAAATTCGCTCCCTAAAGGAGGCAATCAAATTACACTTCACAAGACTCTTCTATAACAAGTAAAAAGAACTTTGTCCATAACTTAACCCTACGGGGTTAAATGTGGGTTTTAAAAGGTATGTCAAAATTAGGTGACTTTTGTCTATTTATGGGATGCCGAAATCACATTTTGACCTCTTGACCCGCCAAAAGATGTGGAATTTTTAGCAAAAGATCATAAGTCAATTTAGGAAGGTCGTAGGTCATATCCTTGGGGAGGGGATCTCACTACCTTTTACAGCGCCCTCTTGAAGGTATTTTTCCCCTAAAGACGTACATGGAGGGACAGCAGAAGAATTAAAGGACACTTTTTGTCAATTGTCTACGTCAAAAACATCGTTTTCATATTTCTCCTTCATATTCGTAAAGGGCCCTCACTCACAAAAAGAATATATCTAGGATATAAAAATTACATTAAAGGACTTCACATCTTTTATTACATAAAGATGGGTCAAACTGGTGGCACAGCTTATTTGCATATGGTTCATTAGAGGGCGCCCTCTAATAAAAACCAGATATCTCAAAAACTAAAGGATTGAAAATTACCTCTTTTGAAATCAGCATATCAGAAAATCCAAGAGTGTTACTACTGTTATTCTAAAGCTGAAGGAAGATTATTCCCCCTTACCCATTCCCCACCCCAAGGAAGAAGGGACTGAAATCGAACCTCCTCACATTTGATAAAAATTGCGTCCTAGAGGTAATCGAAACAGCTGATCACAGATACGAAGTCAGTTTTCCCTATCTTGATTGAAATGGGATTTACGGGCCGCCAAAGGGCCCATTTTTTAGGTCCATTGTCCCCTACAGCAGATTTTTAGCTTTTTAAAAACACTTAGTTTTAATACTAGATGGTTACAAATAAGAATGATGAATTCGATTGCAGTCGTTAAATGTAGAGTGAAAGTTTTCCCCTCCATATATGCTTTCACTAATTTGGGGGCCGAGTTGCGCCTGACCTCTGGAGAAGGTCCTTATCTCTGAAATGGTAGCGGGCAGTAGATTAGCCCGTCAAAATGTCATGAACAACACATGGGCCTACCGTTTCTGTGAGTACCAAACCTGTTCCCTCCACTAGCTACGCTTTATGCGTAAAGTTGAAAAAACGTTTTTTTTTAAATAAATGCTAACACTAATTTTGGGGCCGTGTTTCGCTTTGCCCCCGGGGAAGGTCCCTCTCTGAAACCAGCCCTTAGCCAAACCCTTCGAGCTCGAAAGTTGATATGCCCATGTGTCCTGTATAACATATATACGGCGTTTGGGGAGCAGGGATTTATGAGAGCAAGTCGAAGACGTGCGGGACAGGTCGGGTATATTAGTGTTCGTATTGTATGGCAAACATGCGTTTTTTCAGCTTATAATGCGACCTGTATCTAGTAGGAGGGGGCACACCCTAATGACCGTCAGGGTTGATAGGCCCATGTGTTGCCTATAACAAGTTCAAGGCGTTTTTTGATGTTTCATCTAGGTTGGCTGTAATGGGCCTTTGAGAGAGACCGAAATTCTGGTGTTTAATTTTAGTCTTTTCTCCAGTTAAGGTGGAGCTCCAAGTCTAGACGTACATATTCATTAGTAGCGCTTTCACCATTGGTCAATTGAAGGATTCAAGCAAATAACAATAGCATCGAACAACCAGAACTGCATTTGCCTGCAAATACGCAGAATTGTAGTGCCCGTGTATGGGCCGGGTTTGGGGCTGGGTCCTATAAAATTTTTGGAGGTGGATGTTAGAATGGTGGCGGTCTTAAATGAAAGCTGAAAAGGACGAGAAGTGCTACCTTGCTGTTATAGTGTATTGATTTGGTGGGAATTACTTAAGAGATTATAATTTGATCTGAGCAGGGACTAGAAGGGAAGGGTTGCAATTGAGCCTGGGAAGACTACTAATGGGTACCTTGTTGTTTTTAATGAAGGCAGGTATTGAAATTGACCATTACGTGACCCAAGGTAACAATGGGTGACCATGGGGCTGATTGAGTTACATGAGGCGAATAATGGCATCACACAGGGGTTTAAGTTATATCTATTAGTTTTATTTATGTTAACTTCTGAATTATAAGGAAATATGAGGACATAAATTGGACAGTGCAGTACACACAGTGGTTGGTGAAATACATTCTTGCACTTCATGGAAGTGTATAGTATAGTAAACTTGTCCAATTAGTGTAATGCAGTTTGTTTGATTTCATGTTATAGTGGTGTGCACAGGGCACAATTCAAACCATCAAAACAATGCAGTAAAAAAAAAAGAAATAACATAGTACATACAACAACAAAGATTGGCAAAAGTGCATGCAAAAGTAGGATAAAATACCAAAAACTAAGAAAAAAGAAATTAGCTACATAACAGTTAAAAATTACAAAAAAAAATCAAAAACAGATAAAGGGATACTTAAAGTAGTAAGAACCAATAAGAGGAATAAACACAAAATGAAATGAAAGTTACAAAATTAATAAAAGAATCAAAGAGATTAAAAGCAGAAAATTAAGTTAAGAAAACATAAGGTAAAGACACCCGACTAGGAAAGAGGGCAGCTGACTGATCGAAAAGAATCAACGCTTAATAAATGAGTTAAATAAGTGTAACGCTTCAGGAAGGAAGGAATTACAATATCCACTTGTTTTTGTATGGGGAACCTGTAACTAATGCCGGAGCTATGAAAAGTGATAAGCATATGGAAAGGGTGGGTATTATCTCTTAATGTACTATTTAATTTCTTAAGTACACTAGCTTCGTAAATTGATGAAAAGGGAGGAAGGTTTGAGCCTATGGATCTAGTTGATTACGATAATTAACTTTATATTAACTTTTAGGTTCAAATGGAAAGGAAGTGTAACAATGTACATCATAGTAAAGTTAAATGGCAAGTAGTTGCAATAAAATTGTATGATCAATGCTTTGATTGAATGATGAAAGATAAAATGTGATTCAAAAAGACTTTTGACCTCCATCAAATCTATAGAAATCTTCAAGTAAATAAGCGCTACTGCATTCTAAGTAATACAATTCCGATTGTTGAGAAGGTTTTTAGAACTTTTTTCTAGCTGCCCTCATATGACATTTTACCTCCTCCAAAATTTATATGGTTTTCCTACTCTAATAAGAAGTATCCACATGTAGAGTATGACAAATATGACTTTTATTGTTATTGAGATATGTTGGTTACAGGTTTTTCAGGTTTTACCCCTAGTGATCCCATATGACCTTTGATCTCTCAGAAAATGATTGGGATTGCTAAAGTTTATAAGGGCTATTGCCATGACAAGAAATATAACAGTGACTGGTACCATTCTGTAGATATGTTGCTATCAGACTTTTCAGGGTTTGACCCTGTTGGGACCAGATGACTTTTGACCTCCACCAAATCTGATAGAGTTCTTCTGCTCAATAAGGGCTATATACATGACAAGCATCGCAACTTTTACTGTATGTTTCTTGAGATATGTTGGTTACAAGTTTGGTATGACACACACATACACACACACTCAGATACACACCTTTACAAACACCATCATGAATTTTAGGGTTTCAATTGTGATTGAAAGAAAGAATTAAGATGTTTATGCAAAATTTGTGTGCTGGCTAAGTAGGATTGATATCTTTCATAATTATAGTGCATATATTCTGTGCACTTAATCTTGTGCAGTACAGGTATAGTGATGTAGTACTGTATTAGTAGTTTCAAAAGATACCAGAGTTCCTATGATTGTTAAAAATAGAATAAATGTTTCCATGTATGTTCTGTCTTATAGGTAAATGAGGTATGTATTGGCGTGATAAACTGTATGTTGTATATTACACTAATCTAAAAGCAATAACAAACATATTTGTACTCGTCGGCGAAAGAATTTGACAAGACATGCAAGAGCTGTGGAATGTGATACAATATACATTCGATGGATGGAATAACTGTACGGACGGAATGATCAAGTTGATTGCGAGATTAAATTAATTTTACACAAAAATAAGCTTTAACGGTGGTTCGGTTGTGGGTGCAGGTTTGACTGAGGAGACAAGTAAAGGCCAAGGCCATTCATTGTATGTGTATTATGTGTACTCATTCTGAGACAGATTGTACATTATGTGTAAAAAGGATGCAGCTATTTGAGTATTTTTCTTCTGTACATTGGAAGCGGACTGAATAGTAGACTGGTGTGGTGTCAAGTAATCAAAAAACTAATGAATAACAGTATAGACATGAAAATATTATAACATGCATGAAAGATGAATCTTAATTGGTTGTCTCGGGAATCACAAGTTGGTTGTTTCAGCTTTACGGCTTGTAGATCATGTTTACTTGAGAAGTTCTGATGGGTTGTCTTGGAAGGAGATCTTATTTCTATTATGTATTGTTGTGGTGGCTTGCAGTGGGATCAATGCATCTATGACTTGTTTCCATTCGTTTTCCCCTGCATTCAAATCTTCCTGGAGTAGGGCGTGTTTTATTTTCACTATCATGTCACTGGCCATGAGAAGGTTCACGTAGTTTTCCTCTTCTATGTAGCCGTCTATTTGTCCTGGCACATCTTCAGGTGGCATATTCATTTTCTGTGATGGGAAAAGGTTACAAAAGAGTATGTGGAGTTATTGGATATAATTCAAAGTGTTATTGCATATATTCAACATGGTAGCAGCATTTTCAAACAAGATGTACCTGGATGTCAAGAAATGCATTCTTATGGGTGCATTTCTTGACGTATCTTCAGTGAGATCAGTAAGTGGCAAGAGTGGCACAGTATTTTCAATATTGTAATGAAAATTCAGAAGGTAGAAAGATTTCAGATGTGGGTAGACTTGATGGAACGGAAAGTACACATTTAACCTAGCAGAAGTATTAACTCACAGAGGAAGGAGGTAATTGAAAAATTGTAAATGAGAGAGATGGCGATGGATATTAAAGAAAAAAATCTGGGAGCATTTGAATGAAAAACATGGTACATTGTTAGTTTCACAGCAATCGAATATATATAGAACACATGTATCACACTGGGTATGAGGGTATGAGAGTATGAGAGAAGTGTGCAGCTGTCATGAATGAAAGACTGATTTAGAGACTTAGGTGAAATGATTGTGATGAGAATGTGAGCTTTGGTTGCATTTTCATTCAAATTGATGTGCAAATCGTGATGTGTTTGGACACAAGGTAAGGAGGAAGAGTACCTTAATGGTGGCCCTGAAAGTTGTGGAAAGTTGGTTCTCTCCTTGGTACTTTTTGACGATGATGTTAGTGACAGAGAAAAAGTCACCAGTCTGGATTTTTGTTTGCGATTCGTCACGCCATACTGCTAACTTAACTTTTGCCCCTTTGTCTGACACGACGATGGTTCGTACTGCAACAGGTTCTCCCCTTACCACAACTTGCCTCGGTAGTTCATCCTGTAGTTGTTGGAGGGATGAGAAATGGACAGAGTGGTTAAAGGTCATTTGTTGTGTTATTTTTCAAGTAAACACATATATGTGGAACTGGTTACTGTGGTTGGTCAGATACAAACTTCCATTGACGGACGATATTTAATATGTTGAAACATTTGTTACTGGTGGGTGCACGGAATACAGTATCAGGATTTAGCATCTGGTCAAGAACGATGTACTAAATTTCCTTCATAAGTGACATGTTTTCATGTACAGTAAAGAAGAGTTGACAGTAAGTACCAGTGTTTGTGCAAGAATGGCAATAATTGGGGATAGGTAACAGTGGATTGCCTCCATTTTATGTTTAACATTTACCTACAGCAGAGTAGTTGGCCAGTGAAGCAGTTTGTTACCATCTAATGGATTGGTTCATCATGAACCTTTAACCTACAGAGAATGTTTCAGCTGTGAAGTGAAGATGAATAATAAATTGCCAGTGTATTAATTGAAATGAATTTAAAGGGCAGGTCACATGAACGTTGATATTCAATCTGAAATCTGATCCGAATTTTTCTAAATTGCACCAATAGTTTTTTTATTCAGACTTGGTTCTAAGGATGGTCATGCTATGTCAGTAACTGATCTTGGTTTGTCTCATGATAAACTGTTCTGGTACCACTATATAACTTATATTATATAACACCTTATTAATTCCTCTACATCTGATTGGAGGATTGGTCGTCACATGCCATGGGTTATTCGGT
>WURT03182745.1:0-10210 GCA_009936505.3 Holothuria glaberrima | reverse complement strand
TCGTCATTCATAAAAGAAAAGGGTTTGTTCTCCAAAATAAATGGCCTGTATGATTCATTATTCGTAACACACAAGGGGGGCTACGCCACTGGTCTTAGATCTGTTGCAAGTGGCATGTTTGTTACAGATAGATTTGGGGAAATAACTCACTGGTTGAATATCGATGTATGATGTCATTGCATCGAGTACTGTAGATTTCTTTTTCCCTTTTCTCCCACAAGGAAGTATCACAGGCAGTAACTGCACTGACGCGTTGATCCTTTTTGAGTCTGCAAAATAAAAGACATTCAGGAACAACAGTTCAACAAAATAAAATAAATTTGGTAAAGGTATAGACCAACTGTTTATCTCATAAGGAATGTTGGTGCATGAAAAACGAAAATTTCGATTTACAATTTTCTTTTAAGAATTGAGAGCCAGTTTAACAGCAATTGAACCAACTTAACTGAAAAGAACGTTATTTCATGAAAGCTTTTCAGGTCTTTAACAGTATTGTATCAATGTATCAGGAGGTATCGGTGGCCACAAATTAAAAATTCTTACCGGTTTCGAGAGCACTTATAGCAATGTTCATAACGCCAGTCCATTTTCCCTGAGAGTTGGCGTAACTGATAACTTTTTCGGCAAAGGAAATCGTCCACTGCATGAACAGTTTGTCAGCGTTCTCGGGATACATAGTTCGAAAAACCAATTCGACCTGTAAAGAAGTGCAATATAAATATTAACATCTGTTCTCTCCCAGACCTTCAGTTTGCATAACGAAAGACGGATTCTGCAAAGAATACGAAGAATACTCGGCCAAAAGCACGAAAAGTTATGATCTGTGTTAGACCATCTGAGTTTGAACTTCTTTACTTCCTCTTCATTAATGAAATACAATACATCAGATAACTCAGAAGAAAGTGGGTTGGTACTATAGGAGGTGGGCACCTGAGAGAAGCATGGCTCACCGAGGGCAGGCCACCTTACAAAAGTGGAAATACACACAAATATTAGCAAAAATTACTATAACACAACGGTACGGCAAGTATGCAAGTCAAAAGAAAAAGTTTATGTAAAGGGAACGATGAATGAAGAAGAGGAGGCAAGAGTTAAAGGAATGATCCAATTGATGTCGTTGTCTATTATCACACGAAGGAACTTTGTAGTATTGACTAAGACGATATTCCGATCATCAAAAATAAGTGCTTCAGTATTGCTCAGATGTCTTTACATTTGGTAACTGACTGGGCCCGCACAGAAAAATATGCATGGTTGGCAATTTAGGTCAGGGTGGCGTGGGAATATTGTCATTAGTGTCGGCACAAGGATTTGGTTATGGGGAATAGAGGAAGACGAAATAATTGGGACAGAACTAGCATGCCAGCTGCATAATTGTGACGAACTGACATTTTGGGACAATGTGATTTAATGGGATGGTAAAATACTGCCTTATTATCTCCTGAGATGCAACTGCATTGCATTTATATTTGTCAAAATTATACAAGTATAGGATCTTTGAAACTTACATATCCTTCTCCTTCTTCATCTTTCAGTACTGGAAACTCAGTAACTATGGCCATCGCTAGGGCCACTTTAACATCACTTTTGGGCCTGGAAAGTAAACAAAAATCGTCTACAATGACCTTTATTACCATAGTGCTTATCATTTCAAAATGAGGCTAATGGCAAATATTTACCATGTTCAATTGTACCTTGGACTGAATACCTTGTCCAACTAGCTTGAGATCTTTGGGCCTTTGGGCATAATAGTGACATGAATGTTTCCAGTCATGTAGAGTTTGCTTGCCTCTCGGCCATATCCCAGAAATTCTGCACAGCAATAGTGTGAATCATGTGCCAAGCTTCATATCGACCTTAGGGCCTTTGAGAAATTGTTGAAGACAATCGAGCAGGGCACGATTTACATGCAGGGCCCGAAAATAGGCTCGAGAGCAAATGCTATATGTATTCGTATAATCACTGCTATCGAGAAAAAATGTAATCCAGCCTTTTTATTTGCAAATAAGGCACAAAGTTTCTCGATATCAGTTATGGTGGCTTTCATGTCCTGAGTAAATCTACAGTTTCTGAGAAAAAATTGTCACCTTATATACCTAACTTATTTTAGACTCAAATAAATTTTCTAGGACTAAACGGACACTCGTAAACCTATCACCAAGTTGCAATACTTTAATCGACGATCAAGATAAGGACTGTCTTGAATTGACCATGGTTTAGAAATGTGTCCCCAGACACATTGACAAAAATGTTGGACTGAAGTGGAATTATAACAGCGCGACTTTTATTCTATAATTTGTATGAACAATTTTGAAGACAGCAAACCCGTCTTCCAAATTTCAATGCACGGGTAAACAAATTAGCAACTGGCAAATTGGTCTTAGATGTAAAATATCTCATTAAAACCTTTAAATTCCTAACTCGTACTCTCGGCATAACTTATGTAAGTACAAGTGTTAAATTATATGTTTCTTACGAAAGCTGCAATCATTCGAGTAAGCTAAATTATGTGACGTGTTTTACCTGTCTCCAAAATTTTCTATTAAGTAAGCCACTAAAATGCGGACCATTTGTAGTCGACTTCTTCTGCTTAAGGACTCCTCGTCAAGCTCCTGTAATATGTTTTAACCATCAACAGGGTGTTGTTCCAGTAATTTCCTTACGCTCTGAGAATAGAAAAGCAAACGGATATTTGTACTGAACTTCCGATGAATATATGAAGTGTGTAGCTAGGATACTTAAAATCAAGGCAACAATGCAGCCATGGCTCTTTCATGATGTAATTACGTGTATTTCTACAAGGTCCTTTCAAGCACACGCAAACAGGGCTGTGGATGGAAATTATATGCTACGGTATGTCTCCAGATCTTCGACCCTTTCAATAGTGTCTCTCCAGTGACGACAATTGCTGTAATTTATTATTTGTATGTTATTACAAATGAATGTTTGAGATACTTGATCTACTTGCTGATTGTTTTAAAAAAATTGTGCCCACTCTTCATATAAGGCGACCCCATGGGTATCTTTTATCATTTACCGCAACATACCATCAAAGACACACACACACACAAAAATTGCAGTACTATAAAAGCATGCTAAACTAATTTCACGTAGAAGAAACTAAAGGAAGTATTATTAAAATGTTTGTGAAAGTGTGGCTCCATTCCAAAGCTCTACATTTTTTAATTTTTTTTTTTTTTTTTTTTGTTTTTACAAATATTCTTAATTATATGTTAATTAAGTTACAAGAGGAAAACACAATTAATGAGTACAGCACTTACAAATTCGGTCTTCAGCTTTTTCCAGGGTGGTAAAGATGACATAACACCGATGGATGGGTCTTTTGATGTGCTCGGTCCTGGGGATGAGATGCTCGAAGTTAATTGTACTGGGGACACACTGCTTGGAGACGAACATTGACTCGACAGGGATGAACTGTCTGTTAGACTTTGGTCAAGTTGAGACATCTACAAAGAAAAAATATTTTGCACGAGGGATTCCATGACTTGTTCCCTTAGTCTAGAACATTCCATGTCTGAGTGATATGTAATGCATCTCATCATCACGTTTGTTGCTCTTTGCCGCATGAAGGGGTTGGAAATAGTACATATCATCTATAGACATTAAAGAGACCCTATTACCCGGGGTATTCTCTGGTTGAACGCAGTAACAGTGAGTGTGTTTATCATAGTACATCGTTTCCCAGCGTTCCGTAACAAGCCTGACACCTTGGTCTGAACACAGAACTTGTAGGATCTGTTGAAAACCAGGTTCTAGATCATCTGACTTCCCTGTCATTACCATCAATTGTTTGCAATATCTCTTTCCGTACACCGAACACCAATTGGCAACAAATATGTCTTCAAACAAATGAATTCCTAGGGAGGTGCTGATGAATTTGGCATTCGGCAACGAAGCCAGGAGAACCGATGACCCTGGCCCAATTTCTGTGTCCCTTTGAACAAGTCCCATTCCACTTAGCATGTTATGACAAAAAAACATTTGCTGCCTGTAACTTAAAGTTTTGAGGATATTCTTAAAGTTACATACAATATGCCCTAAACGTTTGAAGAAACTATGTTTAGCCTCAAACAGCATGGTCCAATACCTAAGCAACGGACCAAGTATACGTATTTGCCAGGGGTAATGCGTCATAAAATGATGTTTTGGCTTCAAATGACGCCCCGGATACAATTTCATAAAGTGTTCATGGTGTTCTTTAATTTTTTGTTTTAAGACGAATGTATCGCCAATGCTTAGCTCGGGGGAAAATATGAAATCCATACAGTCTAGCAACAGTAGTATTTACTCGAAATATTCATTTCCATCTGGAACTTTATCCCCTATTAAGAGCGGTAGGTGTCGAATAAGACACCACATTTGGGCGGCAGTTTGACCAGTGGCACCATCAGGTTTTTGTAGTTTACTATCCTGCAATGTTGATGGTTTGTTTTTGGATTCTATTGGGCCATAATCAAAACTTGTTATCCTACTATTTAAAGTGTCCAAATCAAAGTAACCTTCCCTCATGAGACTAGCAATTACAAGGTGAACTTCCAACCCACACACACCTTCAAGCAAATCATGCATAATGTCCGGTGCACAATTAGTAGTGACGTGAAAATGCTCGATTTCGTTAAGCAGACAGGACCGTTTAATACCAGTAGATGACGGATCTTCAAGAGAAACATCTTCTTCGTACCGTTCTCGAGAACGAAGTAGATTCGACTTTTCAGTTGTAGCTGACATTGCTTCTTGTTAACCATGGAACAATGTCTGCAATAGCAATTTGCAGAGAAACTCTCCACAAACCCTAATAATCCATTTATTCCGAGATTATCACCTGCAACCTGTGCGATGCTAGCCTTTACAGTCCCTGCGAATGTATCTGTCTGAATGTATATCCCATCGGTTTCTAGGGATTTTATATCATTTACTAAATGTCTCAAAACTGAATCATATCCATATGTCTTAATGTCTCCTGAAGTGAACAATGCCACAAGGAAACAATTACTTAATGATGATCGATATTTAGGGGGATGTTCATTATTGTCATGTACACCACGCCAATCTTGTGAAGTCCTGCTTTAAACCCAAGAGGATTCACAACCTCACATTCATTGGTGTACAACAACAAGCTAATGGTTCCCTCCTGATTGAAGAACGGGTGCTCTTTGCAATATTTCCCATCATGGAAGTCTTTCAACAACCCATCCGTGGTTGGATTGTGCCCAGAAATAACTGTCATAAAGCTTTTACTTTCCAAAATGCATTTAAGTAATTGTTTTACGGGAACATACTGGAAAGTAATATGCTTCATAGCTTGATCAACATGACCAGTATTTCGGTTATGGTGGGGGAAATAACCAATGTCGATGGGAATCTCTTGGGGCAAGATGAAGTAACCAGATTGTGTGAAATACTTCCTTTGCTTGTAATCTGTGTCAAAAGAATGGTATGAATTTTCAATCATTTCGAAGCTGGACACTAATTCTTTCAAGTTCTCGTCGTTAGGTTCTATGTTTCTGTCAAGCAGAAACTGGTCAGTTTTTGACCCGAGGTTGCCCATAGCATCAGAAAGTATTGATGCAGATTCCTCGACAACCATATCTATAGTAGATTGGACAATGCTGGTAGTAGATTTCATCTTCGAAATGAAAATTGCAATTCTTTCCGTGATATCCTCCTCACTTAAATCATCCCATGTATTATCTTCATCCCTTTGATTATCACTATTATCATCATCCTGACTTTCATCGATGTGATTGTCATTATCACTGTCTCCGGACTCATTGTTAGTAGGCCTATCATTTATCTGTAAATTGTGCACAAGACGATGGTTTTTGTCAATGTGCCTTTTAAAGGTGTATGCATCTAAGAATGTTTACATACATCCATCCTGACCACATGTCATAGGATGTGAGAAAACCCGACCGTTTAAAATTGCATGAGCATTTTCGAAGGTGCCATAAAAGCCTTTTTGAATTTCCGTGTACATATGTCTTACACTTAAAGCATAAGTATGCCATATTTCCTTAAGATCCGGTCAATTTTAATAATAATTACAGTACGTGGTATGGCTTTACAGTACCTCTTCATCAGCACTTCTCAAGAAATCTTTGAAGCCTTTTAAAAACTTCATACGAAGTCCAACTGGCTTCATGAGTTCCTTGATAGAAACTTCGTCCAACAGACTAAAGGCCGTCTCGTCAATGAAATTTTCTGCGAAGATAATATGCAATATATGATTCATCAGTAGGCCTTTTTGACAATCGCTCAATTGTGGGTTTTACATATCGCATATGGGACAGAAATTAAATTTTCCTCCTCAACAGTCTTCCGCCATGTCAATTGATCACAAGTAAAACACCTCCTTCCCGATAACTCACTGTTTCAATTTAAACTAAAAAATCCCTCATTTTTTTAAAAGGCAATAGGAAGTCGTCTTCAAAATTTGCTTTAAAAATTCGTCAAACTCTCGCAGGCCTCCTCTCATTGCATCTGTTACAAGCACCTCGGAAGACGTTAAATGTGAACATAATGGCACAATTCACTATTGCCACATGATCAAAATAGGCCATTTATGAGCTAGAATGACGGGACATACTAACTCTGATTTGGGTGACTGCATTTTCGCTCCAAATTGTCCATGGGAATTATTTTAAAGGGAGAATGCAGTTACCCCCAAAAAAAAATTAGTGTAGTAGTCTACCCTATTTCATGAATGGCTCTTGGGAATCATGTGACAATATTTTTCTCACTAAATAGTGAATTTACGAGGAGTAACTTCTTGGTTTACTTTGTATATGCAATATCTAAAGGAAGAGTTTAAGCAAAAAAAATTCATATGTAAAAGAGGAACTTGATCTACGCAATTTGGTGAAACTTCCATTCAAATCGGACATGTACTACTCGAGATATCAGCAAATGAAGTTACTACATTTGTGACCCAGAGTGAGCTTGACGCAAGCAGGGGTTATATCACTTCCTCATATTGATAAGGATTGCTTTATTTACTTTGTTCTTCGGTCTGTTGTGTTGACCTTGAAGTTAATTGAGAAAGGACCTCCCCGTGGGGAATGTGAAGTTGTTAGTTTTCCCTCTTATGCAATCACATTCCCATACTATGGGATTGCTGAGAAGAAATTAGTTGTAAAGTTTAAAGAAAAACGAAAGCCTACTGCTCATTAATGTGAGGCTATGATGTCATATGTGCCTGCTTCAAGTCACTTTGTGCTGAAAATGTGACAACTTTGACTGCTGATATTTTGAGAACCACACATCAGATTTCAATGGAAATTTCACCAGATTGCTTAGAATAAGTACCCCTCTAACATATTAAAACTTGACTCGAGCTAGGACCCTTCTTTTAAGTCTTGAAATATAATGAGATGTACTAGGAAGAGAAATAAGAAGAAATTTGTGAAATTTAGCTGTTGTTTCAAAATAAGTTTGTCTGGCAAACGAAGATTTTTTCTTTTTACCCTGAGCGGGTCTCAGAGCGCTATAGTCGCCCACAGAAAACGTTTACCCAGTGGACGTTCAAACTTGGGGATTGGTCACATTACTTTGATTGACACAAATGAAGGTCACATTTCAAACTGTACCTCCACTCTGAATATTATGTACAGATCACAGTGGTATGTACTGTACTGTGAATTGCACTGTATTCTCAAATTTCAAGATGCTCAGAGTATTCTTTGGAACTGTGGAAAGTGCTGGCGATTAATGGGTAAGAGAAACAACCTTGAGGGAATGGACAGGACGCTAAGGAAAGAGGGGTTAACCTGAAAAGTAGTGCGACGGGAGAATTTGAATTATTTAGGGTGATGAGTGTACGTAATCACTCAGTGTTTTATGACCGGACTTGTAGAACTGCTGGTTTCTAGTCTGCCTTTTAAAATAATTACCATTACGTCAGATCATGGAGCTTCATGTGTAAATCTCCCAGAGAATTATGTAGAAGGCTCCATACAACGACTCTGCCAAAATTTCACACAAATACAGATTTCTTGTTCTTGGTTAAATTTATTTGTGAAAATGATAGGCAATTCTGACTTAATCTGTCGAACGGACAATCTAATATCATACGACAATTCGATCGATTCTTCAGTCTGGTTCTTTCAAAGCTAATCCGCTAATCTGAAATTTCCGTAAACTGTTATCTGGTGAATGAAATTTTTGGCTTCTCAGTCGAAAAAAAAATACTTAAGACCGTGCAACTTGGCCTATTCATGTCACAAACAAAGAAAGCTTGAAAAAATTCAGGACCTCGCAAATAGGTCTGTCTTGTCAGGCCACTAACAGCATATAACTCAGAGGCAAGCTTCTCCTCTGGGCTGGTCTAGCATGTTTGATAATCTCACCTTTGAAAGCCGCAATGACTATTTGTTTTCAGTATTATGGTAGCGTGAATATACTCTACTTCCATCGTGTCGGACTGTCAGACTGTCCGACTGTGGACATTCAGCCTGAAAATGCATGTGCTGAGGGTGGACAAACAACGTTTGTATACTGAACATTCCAGAAAGAATTAACAACGAAAAACACACACACACACACATATATATTCTACTGGAGGATAAGCTAAGAGTCAATAGCTGAACTAGAATCTGTAAATTTTAACTTATCAAATCCATTTACACCATAGTCAGACGATCGTGTGGAAATGCGTACTGAATAAGGATAGGCAGTTTTAAATATCACCAATAAGTCAGTTGTTTGGAAAAGAACTTTTAGCGTAGTACATTCTTTTGAGAATTCACCTCCTTTTGGCCTCTCTTGAAACTTCACAAAATTTTCAGAGTGTATAAAACACACACAAACTTCAGGCTTTCAAACCTGCAGTTTTGCCATTAACATTTTTGATACGACCCTGCGATCCCTATTTTCGAAATTCTATTAATTTCATTTCAACTTACATGATTAATCATCGTAACTGTTTACACTTTGTCGTAGAGCAGTGGTCAATCCTCGCGCAGAGTGTTACCCGAGGATCTCTAGAGATATGACCCTACCTTGTTGCTACGTAATATTTGGATAATTCGAGAAATTCTTTCGACTCTCGCCAAGATAGGTCTTTCCTACCTGCCTACGTTGTGCATTTGTAAATCGGTATCCTTAAAGGGAGAAGGCAGTCCCCCAAGTTTATCTTTAAAAATTTGCTAAATCTTACAGATCTCCTCCTATTTCTCTCACAAGTATTTTCATAATGTTCCTGTGTCATATCATTGAATATTGAGGGTAAACCGAAGAGTTATTCCGCATAAATTTAGGAAATGTGTAACAAAAAAAGTATTGTCACATGATTGATACGAGCCATTCCTGAACTAGTGTACCGGGGATAGTCATATAAATTGAAGATTAATTGCACTGTGCACCGGCACTTCGAGCTAATAGCTATGTATGTAGGTCTAATTAGTTCCAGTAAGCTTCAAATAGCCTACTGAGATTTTTGCAGTGGCTTCCATGCAGAGGGTAGATCTTGGCTAGGGTTAACATTGATTCTTATTTTTCTGTATCAAGCGCGAGGATATGGTTAAAATTTTGCATCGGTTCAAAAGCTAATTTTACACTAAGAGTAACGGAAAAATGACAGATCAGTGAAAGTTTAGAGAAAGTGGTATCACGAGTTAATAAATGTACACGAGTTGGTCCTTCATGCAGCAGACTTGAAGCACACTAATTAATCCCGCTCTTCTAATTTCTTTTCGACAAATTCGTCCATTTCAACTTCTTCGCAAGTTGTTCCGGCCGCGTCGAAGATCGTTTTGCTGCGTTTACATGTAACGGTAGATTATCGCTGACAGAGCGGCAATTTTTGACCAATCAGGAACGATTTCACCAGTCACATCACACATTGGTAAAAAAAGTCCTGGTTAAGGTATTTTTGAACTCCGCTTTGTATTAGCGTGACACCAGCTATTGGTTAAAATTCACCTAGTTGACCAGGATAATGTTAAATTTTGTTTAACCAATAAATTTTTACCAATCTGTTTTTAGAGTGTACAGTTGATACAGTTAAGAGAAACTGGTAGTTAATCCGCTTTGACTTAAGGTAGCACACCCTAATTAATTCCTCCTCTGACTTACACACTAATTCGAAAAAGTAAAGTGCCCTCTAAAACCTTGTTGAAGTTTTCGCCAGGTACAAGCTACCCCTCACAAGAAAGCTGACAAGTTGGCCATTCATGGAAAATTCAATTTACCA
>WURT03182734.1:0-10210 GCA_009936505.3 Holothuria glaberrima | reverse complement strand
AGTTTCACCAAAATGCATAGATTTAGTTCCTCTTTCACATATGAAAAGGAAATTTTTGCTTGAACCCTTCTTTTAAAAGACACTTTTCCTCCATGTTCTGATCCATCCCAGCCATCGACACTTTTTTTCATTCCGGTACATACAGACTGCAAATTTTTCAACACACTCCCATTCTGCCTGGCCACAGCTCTGAGAGTGTTTGCCAAAGGTACAAGAACAGTCCTGGCTTTTCTTCAAAGAAATGGTATAATGCTCACTGCTTACTCTGATGATTGGCAAATTCTTGCCAACTCAGAAGAAGAGGCTCAGCAAGCAACCCTCTTCGTTATCAGAGTCTTAGAAAGATGTGGGTGGGTTTTGAACCAGGAGAAGTCAAGGCTGTGTCTATCTCAGAACATGGTATACCTTGGTGCCGGTGGATTTCAAGCAACTCCAACCCTGGAAAGGGTTGGTCTGTCAACGTCACTGCCAATCAACTCTTGCTCACATGCAGTCCTCAATCACTTCTCTGGCTTCTTCTGGGGTTGACATTCGACCTGGTAGAGACCCTTGTGTTTTGCAGTCTACAGACGTGACCTTTCCAGTTCTTCCTTCTGCACCAATTCAAGCCCAGTCTGTACCATTTGTCAACTTCTCTATAGGTGTCAGGTGAGGTAAAAGTATTCTTTATATGTTGGTCATATATAGCCATCCAGCCTGTCCAAGGGAAGACCTTTTGTAGAGAACAGACCAACAATGACTATCACATGCAGCAGATGTATCAAACAAAGCACAGGGGCTCAACTTGGGAGTACCTGCTCAGCAGCAGGGCTTTGGTCTCTGACAAAGTTAGTCCTTCACATCAACCTGTTGGAGCTGTAAGTGGTGAGGGAGGCCATAGAGCCTTGGGGAGAACCTCAGGGGAACCAACTACCATCAGACAACACCACCACAGTATTTATCTGAATTGCTGTGGGGGACCAGGCCTCTCTGTCTGTGCCAGGAGACCGGACCTGTTATATCTTTGTCAGGGCTACACACCTGGTCGGAGAACAGAATGTGTTTGCTGACACCCTTTCCAGGGGTCTTTTCAGTCAGAACCAGTGGTCCCTCAGCCAGCCATAGGCGGAATACATTTCCCAGATCTTCAGTCGTCCATGTGTAGACCTATTTGCCACATTTAAGGAAGACAAATCACCGATGGTCTGAGCCAGTTGCACTCATCATTTGGCATAGGCAACAGATACATTAGCTCTTATTTGGGACTTTCTGTGGGTTCATGCCTCCCCACCTTGGTGTCTTCTCCAGAGGGTTCTGCTAAAGCTGTAATGACCCCAGACACTACTCGGCTATTGTCTCAGAGAAGGGGCAGGAACTTTCATCCAGACCTAGCATCGTAAAAGCACTCTAACTATATGGAAATTACTAGCAAATGCCTGCAAAGTAAGGGGCCTTTCAAAAAGAGCTATAGAATTCATAAACGAGGCCAGATGAGGGTCAGCAATTGCAACTAACGCAGTCATTTACTAAATCTGAAAACTACCAATGTGTGTTAATGATGTCACAGATTCCCCATCATGCACTTTGTCCCTATAACATTGCTTTCCATTGAAAATCAGACTGTATCTTTTAAGCACTACATGCTGTTGAGAAGTGGTTGGTTTTCACATGCTGAAGAGAACACTTTTAGCATTTTTGAAAACTGTATATTTAGTAATCAACAAACTGCATTTCAGTGCGGAAAAATTCAACCCAATAGACCTTAAAAGTGAATTTATCATCCAATTCTGTTGAATGTCATTTCTTAAACCTCCCTCTTACTTCAAATTTGAAAATGAAGCATATACTATCTATGTATTTGCCCTGCTGGCATTTTGGAGAACAACCCTCAGATGATCCCCATCTGTTCCCCTTTTTCTCTGATCTTGACATTTATGTTTTTTAGCTTAAACTTGGCAGAAATCTGTCTTCGTTGGAAAGAAGGAAAAATTTATTTCAAATGTTACCTCTACAAACAGTCAGTAGGGAGTATGCGTGAACACTTTTCACATATATGCATGACTTGCCAACCTCTGAGTTAGCACACATGCATCATGCACCCATAGAAAGGTATGTGAATGAATTTCTGCATCACATGGAATAACATAAAAGTTTGTCATAAACTTTTTGGAATGTCCTGGGAGAACATCAATCTGCTTGAATTATTAACTGAACCAGAAAAACCATTTCCATTACCAGAAAGTGCAGGCAAGCAACAGCCCCCTTAAGGGTTATTGGACTTGAAGTTGTTTGTTAATGCATTCCACTTTACTTCCTGTGGGTGGTGTAGCAGGTGGCTTTCCAGCACATGAGATGGAATCTGGAGGGAAATTGCTTCAATGATGGAGTGAATTGCACACGATTATGATATAAGACGACATAAGATATAGTTAGTTAGTTAGTTAGATGAGGTTTAACGGCCCAGTTTCCAACCAATTGGTTCAAGTCAAGCTGGCCACAGCCTTTTTTCCAGTTGTGGCTCACTGGGTTGTTTTCCCTTACTCCATTGCTTATGCGGAGCATCACGCACAACGGCAGAAGGTTCCATTTTTAAAGTCTTTGGTATGTGACTCGACCTAGGAATCGAACCTGGGCCTCCTGCGTGAGAGGCGGATGCTCTAACCACTAGACCAAACACGCGGTCGTGACATAAGATATAAGAATCTTTATTCACCATGTAAGGAACTTGGTATCATTTCATCTCATAAAACACATGAAAACACTTAAAACACATGAAAAACATAAAAATATACTGAGTCAAAAACTGAAAAAATAAGGAAGATAGAACAACTACACAAAGCTACAAAAAAAGAAAGTTATGACAGATAAAAATTAACAATTGGTAAGAGTAAGTGGGGCCCGTGGTAAAAAAGAGTTTCTGTACTTTTCTGTCCTTCATTTGTTAACAATTACTTTACCTGTACATGTACGGAATTCAACTTTAATTCTTAGAGGATGATTAGAAGACATAAATGATTTAATTTTTCTATCTGTTACTCTTTTAAGCAGCTCTTCAACTGAATTTAATACCTGTGACCTGGTTTTTTTTTAACGGGTCTATGTCTCTCTTGTTTTGATTTTCTTTTTTGGGACTTTTTATTCATTGTTTTTTTTTTTAGTTCCTTTGTTTATTTGAAATATAGAGGAAAGGCTATATCAATATAGGTATTATGTGTCATGTGCTGTCACCAGTTAACATCTCAATGCCCCTTATAGCAAGTAGATGATCTCTAATTATTTTGAGTGGCAGTAAAGTCGTTTGGGTTTACTAAAGGTTAAACGGTGAGGAAAATGTAACCACAATATCTCAAAAGTCAAGCTGTGATCAATTTTATACTGAAGAGATATACCCCCACACTATGTGAAAGATCATGTGGGTTTGGTGAACATCTGTGTACATTAAAGCTGTAGGTTTTCATGTCTGGTACACACCTCATTAAAGAAGTTCCAGTTTTGATCTCCCTCAATCAAAATGGTAAGCACATTTGAGTAGCCATACTGTATCCTAGCTACCAAATATGAAGCAATTAGTTAAAGTGAGAAAGCCATTCCAGCTAGTTTAATACTGGACAAATTTTTGCAGAATGTAGTCATGATGGCAGTACATACAGTGATTTTTTGTTTGTTTTGTAGATAACACAGCCCCCCTCAACCCATTATGCCCTCACGTAACTGTATCTGCAACACAGGGAAGCACAAGACCTGAAGCCTTCTATGGCCCTTTCTTCTGTTTTGACGCTGATGAAGAAATGCCAATACCAGCAACCTGCAACCCCCAATCTGGGACTCAGTTTAACATTGGGGAACATAGGGTGACATGTTCATGTATTGATCAGTTTGGTGCAGTTGGCCACTGCACTTTTAATGTAATAGTTGAAGGTAAAAACTCATCTTTTTCTCTTTTATAATCTTTTGTCTGTTTGTCTCACTGCTTAGCTTTTTGGCAATGGTTAATTAAGCAGCAAATTGCAACAGGTGTATGCAGTTTAACAGATATGTCCAAGTATATGCATGCATGATGCAACATGCATGGAAAGATGCTACACTTATTCAGAAGTATCATCAGTGAAAAACTGACAATCTGCAGTGATGCTATGTTGCTTAAGTTGTGAGTTCACCATAACAAATATTCTGCTGAAACTTTAGGGTGTTCTATACAATTTTTTGACATTTCCGTCAAACCCTGGCCAGTTCTGATTTCTGCTTGACAGCAACTTAGGAAATTCTATTGCTTCAAGGTTGCAAGCTCCTCTTTTGTTGTTTTTGAAATGTGTTTTTATTTAATATTGAAAAAAAAGAAAAATTGCAACTCATCCCATCAATCTAAATATTTCATTTACATGTGTTACCAGACTGTGGTGTGACCAGACTGCATGTAGTAGTGTGACCAGACAATAGTGTGACCAGACTATAGTTTGATCAGACCCTGTTTATAAAGAAATAGGCTTGTTGCATTTGTGCACCAATGTCATTTGCAGGTTTCACCTCATGAAATTTGTCTCTGTGGAACGGCTATTGCAAGGGCAGCTTGTTATTGACATGTTATTTTCAAGTTTTCTTGTCTTCTTGCTGCATGAGGACAATTTGTTAGTTAGGTAGATGAGGTTTTACGGCCCAGTTTCTAACCAATTGGTTTAAGTTGCTGCCTTTTTTCCAGTTGTGGCTCACTGGCTGCATGAGGACAAAGGTTATAATTGCAGTAATGATGAGTTGTGTGTTTGCGTGTGTGTATGTGTGTGTTTGTTGTGTGTGTTTGTGATATTTAAGCTTATAAGCACCATGTATCTCAAGGTTAAAATGATGGATATTTTCTGTACTTGGTGCATTACTTTTCTTATTAAGAGAAAGGACCCCATTGTTTTTGGCACAGGTTAAAGGTCAGTGGACACCACCATAGCCCACACTGTGAAAACCTTGTTAAGGGATACCAACTAACCTTGATTGATTTTCTCTCTAGCAATTTTTGTCAGCCTGCATACTACAGTAGTTGTCCACATATATTTCTGGAGTTGAGTGTTAAGACTTCTAGTAAGCTACACACAGTCCTTATGTTGTTAAAGTTGCTGTTTGTAGATGTTAGAGTCAAACTTTTTGCAAATGGCTAACTCCATGAAGTTGGGGGCACAATTTGTGATATATAGGTTCCAACTTCCAAACAACCTTTTCATCAATTAAATGTTATATCTAGTTCACTTCATACAAGTTCTGGCAAAATCGAAGGATTTCCAGCAAATATTAGGTAATGTCTGTGATAACAGCAGGTTGGCACTATTACAGCCACCGATGCTACATGGACACCATCCTCCAAATCCTTTGTTAGTTAGGAGGAAACAGTTATCCTATAACTCATCCACATACATAAACCTGTCTTCTCTAATGTGGTTATTGAAATAAGAACACAATTTTGAAATTTTGTGTTGTCCTAAATGGTATTATCAGTTATGAAACTTTGCACCGAATGCTAGTACTTGGACACCGTGTCCTGTAGCATTGGGATCAATTCTAGTAGGAAAATAATCAAAGAAAATATTATTTTGTTTGGCATTGACTGAATAATAATGTTGTTAAGCCTTAACAACTAGCACTGATACTTGCATGAGATAAAGACACTAATAACATTGAATGTGTACTGTGGATGCCCCTATGCTACATGGACACTGGTGAAAATGGTGTCCATGATCATTAACTGATGATAAAAATTTTCATAATGGTTTAATTCCTCCCCAGGTTTAGTTTTACCTCCTGGTCACTACACAGCTTCAGTGAAACTAGTAATTGACTTGATCAGATTAGGCTTGGTCCATTATAAATCATAAAGTGAAAAATGCCTTCCCGATGCTACAGAATTCTCCCAGTGCTACATTACGGACTTTGCTTGAATTAAAAAATTGTGTGTCATAGCTTTTCAACAAATCATGTTTCATTGGGATCCTCTAGCTCGCCACTTCCTAGGACATGCCCATTTCTCTCAGTATCAGTTGTTTTCTTGCAAAGAGACATGTGATGGTTTCAGAACTCCGGATGCTATATTGGACACCGCAGTAAAAGTTAATGATAGTTTCCTGTGAAAATTTTGAATGCAGTATTATTTGGGCAGAAATGCCTATTAAGTTCATTCTTGACCACTGTCATAATATTTTGAGCACAGATTAACAAGGATAGAACAGCATGTGTGTTCAAGGTAGACTGTACAAGCTGATACTACTTGAGTAAGGGAAAACAAGCCAGTGAGCCACAACTGGAAAAAAGGCCGTGGCGGCTCGACTTGAACCAATTGGTTGGAACCTGGACCGTTAAACCTCATCTAACTAACTAACTGATACTACTTGAAAAATTACAGTGGACACCACAGGTAGCATCGGGATAGACATTTTCACTCTTCCATAATTTTTAAAAGTATATTATTTCTGTTTTGTTTACTATTTCCAGGGCATAGGTAGGTTGATACTAATGGAATGGTTAGTAATATTTGATGGTCCACTCCCTAATCGCTGATTAATCCCCTTATTAAAAACATCAATATTTTATAGCCCAAAATATGCCCCTATAAAGGGTTAGAAACCTTAAACAATAGTTTGTAATAAAAACCAAATGAAAGAAATATAAACTTCGTTTAACTTGCAGATGATAGTTCCACCAAAGAGCTACTCAAAAATAAAACTTTTGGAAAAAAATTGCTGACATATAACAACAAATATGCCATAGTGTTCCAAGAATCACCATAATTTCAAAAGTGCCCCAACTTCATGAAGTTAGCCAAATGCGTTTGGAAGCTGGTAGCTCAGATCCACTGCCTGTTTGAATGGAAAAGATTTTGTATGGGTTTCGCCCTTTGTAGGAAGGAAATGATTAATTATATAGGCCTACTGAGGAAAATTTCATCTGATATGTTTGATATTCGCAGTTTTGTATAAACTTATAGTAGTACCACTTGCTCTTTCTCCTCCAGATGTTGATGAATGTGCAACAAATAATGGGAATTCTTGTGGCACATCTAGCTCAGACTGTCAGAACACTCAAGGAAACTATTTCTGTCAATGTAAACCTGGTTTTATTGGTGAAGACTATACTCCTCCATCACCAGCAACGTGTCAACGTGAGTATTAATTTTATGAGGAAATGCATCTTTCTTCTGAGGTACTGTCATATTACAACCCCTTTGTCTAAAGCAATTTTTATCACAACATGACGATTCTTTTTCTCAAAAATTGCAAACAATAAGAAACCAGTGTCTCCTTTTTATCAGGATCGAGCTTTCTTGCATTGTTAATTGTTACATTAAAAGTCAGTTTACAGAGAAAGCTTATAATGTCATGTGCAGTTGCAAGGTGCAGAGAGTTGAATACATTTTTCTGAAAGTGGTTTGTCTTATATCAGTTGTCTCTGTATACTTTGGCTGTATGGTATGTCATTGTTAAGGTCATGACAGTCCATCCATTGGCATTTGTGTAAAAGAAATGGTGAGAGCTGGCTAGTCTAGTGAGACAACACTATGGTTACCTTTGTCCATCATTCATTAATTACACCCGAGTCCCGACTATAAAGCTAAAAAGCTGGGGTATCAAATTTAATAGTTTGTCTCCAGTCTTCAGCTGTAGATTCTCCCAGTGTGAGGTTTTTGCCTAGGGCATTGCCAACTATCTCAGGAATTAGGATGTGCTCCTTTCAGAATTCATCCTTATATACCTCTACCATCTGATGTTTTAGTGCCCAAGGCAGTTAACACTTCCTTGAAGCAGATAGTAAAAAATCTAAGCATGAAGCAAAATATCCTTTTCTTCATGTTGTCTTGGAGTAGAGTTACATAATATATAGAGTTGCAAAATAGTCTTGCAAAGTCCCATGGTTTGTTCTTTTTGGCTTACTACATTTTCACCTTATGAACATAACTCCAAAAAAGATGGTGCATGCATATAATATACAGGATGGTTTAGAGATATGCTCATAGAGGTAAAGTACAGACTTTTCACTGACTGACTCTCACTGCAATTTTTAGGGGGCGTTTTGTTACAGTTTGGAGACTTAAGTGGATCAGGCCAGTGAGGCCACCCGATTCTATGTGCACATGCTTCAATTGAAGTGCTTCTTTCTCATTGACAAACCAGGGAGTTGTTGTTTGGATGGAGATACATTGCTTTGAAGAGAGGTTTGTACCATCAAGGTCACTCATTAATCCATGGCTTGTATCTCTCTTGACATTTATATAAGATTTACAGTGGATTAGGAAGTTAACACAAATAAAGGGATTTGTCGTCTGCTACGTACATCTACAATAAGACTAGGGGGTTTGTCGCTGCTGCCATAGATAGCATTACCAGTCTTCAGGGAGAGAAAATATTGCATCTTTCAAAGCTTGGTGATGCGCATGCCAGTATATAAGTAAAGTTTTTTTGTCCAAATATGAACAAGAATCTATATCTGATCATTTCAGGAAAGTTCTGGAAACTTTTTCATATTACTGTAACAAAGGTTACACTTTTACCTCATCAACTCATTTTCTTGTAAAGGAAGGGGCTGACTGTATTCTCTTATTTCAAGTAAACAGTCATTTCGAGTTTAATATGACCTCCTCTAAACGTGTTGGCGGCACAAACCTACACATCAAAGTATTGTTTTGCTCAGGCCACTTGTTAATCACTTGAATGATGAATTGCTATGTGAATGGTATCAAATTGGAGCCACCAAACAAAGGAAAGAAAAACCTTTGCGCCTGATAAACAGTTTATCTTTGATAATCTCCTCTCAATTTGGTGGGTCTCAAAGTATTAACAGAAATTAAACTTTTTGATATAGTCCATCCAAATAACAGCTCCCTAGACAAACTCTGTCTAGTTCTGTGTAGGATGTCTATGACCTCACTAAGCAAAGTGAACAGGAAAGTCTAATAGCAATCAGATCAACATTAGGCAGACAAGTCCTTTGAAGACGTTTTCAAATCACTTATCTAGCCCAAAACCACAATCCAAACAATAATCCCCTGTAATCCCCTACTTTCTCCCATCAGTGAGCTGGAAAATTGTTTGCTTTTAGCTAGCAGAACAATAATCTTGGTTTATCTTTGAGGAACTTGCTGAGCTGCAGGTGGTAATTGATCCTATCCAGGGTCCCGTCGAGATCTATTGAGTCAGGGGGTATGTGGTTACCAGAGTCTTAAAGGAACTGTCATCCTCATGACATCATAAAGCCCCATCTCTTAAGTTAACATCTCACAGGATCTAGTCTAAAGCCAATATTTTTCTGTTTTACAGAAAAACGACAGAATTCATGGAATTGGTAATAGAACACAGAATTTGCCATTTTGACTGGCAATGAAAAAATACAATAGAAATGTGAGCAGAAGTTGTTAGTTTTGGAAAACTCAGTTGAGAACAATGAATACTGTTACTGTTTATTAGGGTCTACTTTACTGCTACTCTACCACATCTTAGCAGCGTGAAAAACGAACACACATATGCAGGACTACCCAGATCCTGTCCCCAGAGAACTGTACAATTCAAAGTAGAAATTATTTATTGAAAAACAAAACCTTGGAAAAGCAGGAAAACAGGAAGATCATGGAAAATAAAAAATGAACAAAACAAAATCCGAATTTAGAAAATGAAATCCGAATTTAGAAAACGAAAAATTTTGGCACTAGTCTATGTGGCCTCCAAGCACCTCAAGTAGGAGATGCAAGTTGGCTAGGCAGGGTCTCTGGAGATGAGTCACATCCTGTCGTGGACGAGGCAAGAAGACTCTGGGGAAACTGCTGTCTCCCCTTGGAGATGGGATGCTTACCTTTGGATGTTTGTAAGGTCACTCTTAAGGAGCATATGGATTTTTACTCAACTTCAGTTTAGTTTACCTTAAGTTTTTTTCTCCTCAGGCTAACAAGAAATATCTCTAATATTTTGGGCTTGTTTTACCTTAAACTGGTTTTGAGGTGGGATACTATTTTTCAAGTGTATATGCACGAACAAACCTATCTGGTGCTTTTCACATGCACAATGTGTGCATCAAAGGTATCGGAGCGTGTGCCACCACCTATGGTCTATATCATTTGGTACATAAATCAGCAGGGCATCAAGCTCTATCTAGGGAGCTGCAAGTGAGCCTAGCTGTGAACCAGTGTGCAAACCATCACAAAGAAATAAACTATAGACTATTGATATAGAAATGTAAACTCTTGATCTCAACACAAAACATTTTTTTG
>WURT03182711.1:0-10210 GCA_009936505.3 Holothuria glaberrima | reverse complement strand
AGATATGTACATTTTCCTTCAGAGGTAGGAGCATCTGTTTGTTTCACATGTCTGTCTATAATAATAAGAGAGCATGCGAAGAACTTGTCTGAGTCTGAGAAAATCTGTGTTTAGAATGACATAAATACTGAGTAGTTAACTTAATTGCCAAGAATAACAAGTATTTGTCATAGTAGATGGATTATATCAGTAATATGAATGTAACTTTATGCTTTAGTAACAATGTTTCTAATTGACTGACCCACATTTGTTTGCATTTAGGGATCAAATATGAAACTAGTAGCTAGCACTGTCAGATTTAGACTTCCTCAGCTGTTTCAAAAAATTTTGAAAATCTTCTCAAAAAATCTATCAGGATTTCCGGTTGAGTCAAGCATCCTCTAAATTGCATGGAGCCTCTTGCCAAACTGTAAGAAAGAAACTTCTGTCAAAATTAATCTTATCACCAGCTGCGTGAGGTCACCATGTTCCCTCAGCTTCTAAGAAGGAATTGCTTTGGGATATTACTGTGATGGATAATAACTGACCAGAAATGTTGTAGAACTTGTCTTTTGTAACTTGTGAGTGAGGCACTAAACATTCCTCATTTTTGCAATGTTGGTTACAGCTGTATGTGCTTTCAAAGGAAATTAAATTTTGTAAATGATGCAGACAAAGTATAAAATGGTTGGGTTGTAAGTTAAAAGCTGAAACTGATAAATCTGTTTTTGTACGGTAAACAAAACATCTCCTGTCATACTGTCACAGAATATTCATATACTCGTGTAATTTGATGGAACATCAGTCCAAGAAAACTACAATATTGATATAATTTTGTGTTTACCAGCATTTTATTTCCTTTATATAGTCAGGCTAGCATGGCAAATAATTTACAAGTTGCCCATTTGCGCTGATGGCATTCCTATCCGGCTGACATGTACTGTGTACTGTACATGTTTACGAGCATCTGTTTGTAAAACTTTATGTATTGCCTGTAGCATGCAATATGTGTATGGCCTAAAGAAGTATTTTCTAGTGAGCAAAACTTTCTTATATCCCATACCAGGCCTCAGCTTTCATGCCACTCTCAACAATACTGAAGGATCAAAGTCAATATGTAGCTGGAATTTCTCACCCTTTATTAAAAGGTGGCAAAATTATTTGAGATAGCTTTGAAAAGATTGCCACACAAAGACACAACCTCTCATCGTGCACAACTGTTTGCAACCTCTGTAGGGCAGATTACTTGACTGATTTGAGGTCTGTTTTTAAAGGGGTTATGCCCTTGTCATTTGCTTGACTCATGTACTTATGAAGATCAGTCATGGTAAAACTCATTGTACAGAATTGTGTAAACAAAACATATTCAGTCAACAGAATTGACTAGGGCTGGGCAATATGTAAAAAAAATCATGTTTACATAATGTTAAAATGTTGCCAAAAATGTCATGATATGTGGATACATTGTCAACAGGTTAATGTATAGGCAAGGATGAATATGAGGCAAAATAATGCAAAATTTTTTTCTACACTTTATTTGTAAAATAATTATAGGTGGATATCGATGATTACAGCAATGATATATCAACACCATTTCATTTTCTAAAATATCTCAAGTTCAGCCTTAAAAGTCAAAGCTATTGATCTTTTGATCAATCAACAAAGCCATGGCTTTCAGTTCTGTACACTTACTCTGTATGTGTACTTAGGCTAGGCCTACACATAATAGTGGTATACATAGGCTAGGCCTACACATAGTGGTATACTTTGGCTAGGCCTACACATAGTAGTAGTGGTATACTTAGGCTAGGCCTACACATAAAAATGGTGGGGTGTGCAAAACTATCCTCAGACTCAAAAGCTTCCTTATCCAGTGGGCAAATATTCTTTTCCTTGTATATCAATTTTCATTTCATTGCTCCCTCCTTGTACAGAAGGGTTTGTTTTGTGATTACAGTATGTACCACTTTCGACTTGAGGCAGAAGCAAGTTTTCTCCCAATTTTTAGTCAGATAGTTTGATGAGTAGTCTGTGACTGTCCATGCCTCTGTGAGTGTCACTATGTAATTGATGCATGATGGGATAGTTAACTGTCATTTTTTTTCAAATTTAGTTTGCTTCAGATTGTTAGTAAATTATTGAATTGCTCTCTAACGTGTTGCATGGTGCGGAAAGAGGTGTCTGTTTCACTCCTCATTACCTCCTATTTACATATACCATTATATTGCCTGCAGTAACTGTCTGGCAAACCAATTGATAACAGCAGGAGTTTGTCAACAGACTGACATATTAGCTTAGAGAGGTTATAGCAACAGAAAAAAGAAATTCGGGACACCAATATTATCATTGGAGAACTACAGATATGTAAATCACATCATAATACCAGACCAGTTGCCAATCTGTACAGCACAAAAATAGGTAGCCTCCAACATTCCACAGACAGATATTAACATTAAGGCAAAAGAAAAAAGGGAGTATACCAATTTCAAGGAAGTAATAAGAAAACACTCCATATATTTGGTTCCAACGGTGCTTCTTTTAGATATTGTTTAGGGGGCCTCGATTCTTTTACTTTTCTATTTTGGCAGTTTGAGAAGTATTTTGGAATGCCTGTATCTGATAGCCTGGATAACTATAAACCTATGTAAAGAGTGTATGTGTGGCCCAGTAGGCTGGCTTCATTGTCAAAAAGTGTACAAAATATTCTGGTGTATTTTAGAATGATTTGGGGAATTTGTATTAAAGGAAAATGAAGTCACCCCAATTTTGATTAGTGCAGTAAATCTACTCTAGTTCATGAAATTGTTCTTGAGAATCATGTGACAATATTTTACTCACTAAATTGTGCAATTCAGGAGGATTAAATCATTGGTTTACCTTGAATATGCACTATTTAAGTCCTGAAATATCATGAAAGATACTGGGAAGAGAAATAAGAAAAACTTTATGAGATTCACCTGTTGCTTCATAATAGGTTGGGGTGGCTGCTTATTCCCTTTAAGTTAACAGTGCTATTCAAGGGGAAACAAATACAGAAGGATAAGGCAGGTATAACCAGGAGGCCAAGAGATGGGACTAAAATTCTGAAGCCTCCTAGGAAAACTGGGATAGTTGGCAGCTAGGTCTGAAGTAGCTAGATTATAGCTAATTGAGTATCAACCAGGAGTTGTGACTCTTAAGTATACTCAACAAAACTCTAATTCTGAAACAGCTGCTATTTTAGCTATATTAACAGCAATTTGTAAATTATATACAAAACTGCATTGCTTCATTAAAGAGTACAAAACAGCCCTCTGTTTAATATTTGACTGTGCATATAACAGGACTGTATTTTAACCTGTCTTAAATTTTTAAGTTAATCATTAAAAAATCATGGTTTAAAAGAACACATTGTTTATGATGTATTTGTTTAAAATATCATTTGGAGCCTTGTGAGTCGGTCTAGATCTCAAGGATGTGAAGTACTGGTACTTGAAAGCTGAAAAGTTGATGGAGTCACTCAAGCTTAATATTTGAAATATGCTGCTTATTAAGTCAAACTTGGTGTATACAATGCTGATAAAAAGCACAATATCAGTAAAGATGCATCATCATCATCATCATCATCATCATCGCCATCGCCATCGCCGCCGCCATCGCCGCCGCCGCCGCCGCCACCACCACCACCACCATCCTCCGCCTCCGCTGGGCAGCAGACAGCAGACAGCGGGGCAGCAGACAGCAGACAGTGGGGCAGCAGACAGCAGACTGGCTTCACTACACTAATCTGCATCACCCCTAATAACCGACATTTATTGGTTATGAAGTCTCCTATTAATTCATATTTAAGCCTCATAAGATTTCAGCCTTTTTCATTGCATGGTAAATGTAATTTTAATTTATTTTGGCCATTTTCATCCAATATGTGCACCAACTGTGATATTGCCATTTGCCCCAGTTTAACCAAATCTTTACTCTTTTTTAAAGTTATTTATACATTTTAACCTAGAGAATTACATTCAAGTGCATTCTTTGATTCATTCTCTTAAACTACAAAAGAAGATACATGTATACAAAGAATGATTGGGAACTAAATAGATCAAACATTTTGTTTAAACACTTTCTCCAGAGTAACTCAAAGGAAAATTGTACAATCTTAAGTGTGTCCCTCAGAGAAATATGAATATTTATAACTCTGTATCCTGCATGTATATTTCATGTCAGGAGTAGCATGTGCTTGGTTAGATGTCAATAGGACTTGATGTACTATTTGATTCATCCGTTGAACAACTTGAGACGATCAAGTGTTGTTTCATCTTCAGGCATGCAAAGACAAAACAGAAAAAAAACAGTTATAGCATTTGAAATTCATTCTTGTATTGATTCAGAATAGCATACAAGAGATAGGTTGACAGTTTGCCAATGAAAGCACAAAGAGAAAAAGGCTTATTTATTCCCCCTTAGTTTTGTAAGCAGAGTTAGCCATGAAGATGCTAGACACACATCTTAGCAGCTGTGCATGGCATGCTGCAAGAAAATTTGAAGGCTTTTGTATCATTTTGTCGGAACCATTTTTTTTGCTGAGACTCATATTCTTGAATAGATGGCAGAATTTAACTTGATGTAAGGATGCTGTGGGAGTATCCATTTCCTGCGGCAAGGAAGAATCATCTCTTTGTTACATGAAAAGTGTTTTGCTCTTCGGTTTTGCCTGATGGTGCTGATGGGAAATAATTAGGGATGAATGACAACCTCCTGGGTGGTATTAATGTCCTTTTATATTTAAGCAATACTCATTTATAGTTTTCAGCTCTTTGTATGTGAGTGGAAAGCAGTTCAAAGGAATTCAACAAAGAGAGAATATATTAGATTTTTTTCCAATTGTGCCCAAAGCATTTACTAAATGTGAATTGGAACTTTTATTGGCAATTATAGTTTCCATGGTTTTAGGGTAAAGCTATTTCCTCATTGTATTACTATTTCTATTCCTCTTATTGTCATCTGTAATGTGGTAAAATTTTTATGCAATATTTTAGAGGTTTTCAAGTTACGAATAAAAAAAAAGCAGAATGGATAAGTGGTGTGGTATCTGTAGGCTATGACTTAATAGATGCAATATGTTTAACAACTAGAAGACACTGTTGCCACACACAGCCTTTCTAATTACTTGTGCGATCAGCTATTAACAAAAAACAGAATTGATTCTAGGGAATGGAATAATAGTAGCAATTTGCTCCTTTCCAAAAATGTAATCCTAGGCTGACTTGAAATTTGGACAAGAAGGGAAAATGACCTTAAAAAAATCACAGAGAGAAAAACTTCAAAGTTAGGCATAGTTTGTGCAAGTTCTTTATTTTATTTACTGACATTTGAAGAATTGAAGCTACAGTAACTGAAAAGAGGTGTACATATAGCCTACATAAACTTGTTTGTGCAACTACCAGATGTTATATGCATCTGACAACAAAATCATTTCATTATTTATTCAAACATTGATTGAGAGAGAGAGAGAGGTTGAGAGAAACATGACAGAGGAATCACTTCTATGAAAAAAGTGGTTAGTTGACATTTGTCAAGAAGACTGTTGGATAAACAGAGTGAGAATCAGGGTTGCCAGTTCTGCATTTTGCAGAAACCTCAAATTTGGCATTTTTAAAAATACCTCAAATTTGGCATTTTTAAAATAGTGATAGTGAGGCTAACCATATCATTACAATAAAGAGAGCCTTTCTCAACAGTTATTTCATATTCTACCACCTCTAGCCATCCGTTATTGAGAATCCTTCATTCTGATTGGTTAAACACTGACCTGTTATTCTGCAAAGCACGGTCAGTAAACGTAAAGACTGATAAAAATGAAGTTTTTCACACATTTTCAGATGTAGAATAGGAATAAACCACATTTGTCGGACTATTATTGTCTCATAAACCGTCTCGACTCCAAATTTGGCAAAATAATGGACTCGGCTTTGCCTCATCCGTTATTTTGTCAAATATGGAGTCTCGACGGTTTATTCACCAGTAGTAGTTGGCCAAATGTGATTTATTCCTTAAACGGTTGGTTTATAATCTGTGTAGAGTACCCAATAACAAAAACCCAGTTCAAAGTTTGCAGTGTATTCAATCTCATAATTTGGAAGATTTGCATAAATCGAAAGGAAACTGTTAATTGCCCTTTGATGGCAGGCCTACCTTAACTTGACCCTGGGAACTACTGAACCCCTGGCAGGCCTCGATTTTAAGAAAATTTTATGGTTGTCCAATGGAGAACCTGTCTGCCATGTTTGGTTGTCCAAAAGGAAATTTAGACGTCCACAAAGAAATTGGCAATAACCTTAAAAGCAGTTTGTTAACTTGTTGCATGAACTTTGGTTGTCCAGCGTACAACCAACCCCCCCGTTTTGGTTGTCCATCACAAATTTTGGTCATCTCAGGCATCCGGACGACTGCTAAAATCAAGCCCTGCCTGGCATTTTGAATGATAAACCCTATGGCTTCAAATATGGGATTATTTTTATGGTGCTTGTTAATAATTTATTTTTAGCTCTTTGGAAGGGTTATAAAAATATTCCTTGCCTTTTTGGTGTCTTTAATAAATTTATAAATTTCATCTAAAACCTATATGTTTACTTGCAGTTATTCATTCTTTATCAAACAATGCTTCTCATAATAGTGGCTGCATATTCAGATACCAGTATTTCTTCTTTAAATGAATTAATTTGTAATGCTAGGTTAATATTAAAACTTTGAAGCATGTTTAGTCCACAACTGTTGTCATAGCTGAGTTGAACGTTCTGCCCACAGATGTAACACCTGGCATTAGTTAAATTGTTATTTTTAGCTGGGAAGTTTGCTGCTTTCCAAACCAGTGGAAGTCATCAAGCTTCTAACCTGGATGAAATGAGGGAATAAAATTGATTTGAAAGAGACCATGATAATGTAACGATAATTACATTACATTGATTCTATATGTCAGACGGATTCAATATACCGAAAATTGTCTGTTCTGCTTGTTAGGTCCGAACCGAGCACAGAATGAGAAGATGAATCCCAGAGATGCAGGAATCAATGCGAACAGACCAAAGTCTTTCCACACCTCCCGTCAACCTCACATTCGCTTCTTGGATGACGTGGAGGATGAAGAGGAAGAAGATGAAGACGGAGATTCTTCACCAGATGAGACCACCAGACTACAAGGAGAATACAGCAGCCCAGATGAAGACGGTAAAGAACAAGCCGAGATGGTGAGAATGGGTGATGATGAAGCAAAGAACACCCCTGATGATGAATTATTTCATCAGAGACCGCAACAAACTGTCCGCAAGAGCAGGTAAGAAAGTTTTCTGCAAGTTTCAAATTTAAAGGAAGCCTTTTTCAATGTCATTAGAATGATTAGAATGATTATTTAAAAAAGAAATCCAGCTTGATGCGATGAAATTTCTAAGAAGTAGATTTACAGGCAGAATGATTATTTAGGGAGTGTTCTAACAAATGATGAAAGAGCAAGTTTGCAAGACAATGCAATAAACTTCTGTCTTATATTAATTAGAGATGCCACAGAGTAATTGGACATAAGTGACTAGAAGGAAGTGCACAGTATCGTCATAACACAGTTAAGGTTAAGCTTCAGAGTTACGGGATCTATTAGTAAAAATTATGATAGCAAACAAAATAATGAGTAAGTATACTAAAGTCAGTTTTTTTTTTTCTTTTAGCATTCTTTTAGCATTGTTCAATATTAGCAGGTTCCATTGCTTCCTTGCACGTGTGAATATTAGCATTTAAAATGTGGACAATAACCACAATTCCCATTGGACAATATAGTTGAAAGTTGTTATTATTTGACACCCAGAGCATGAATACAAATATTGGATAAATATGCACATCCTCTACTGAGAAGAAGTTCAAAAGATATTGTTTGTTTATACTTCATTTTAAAGGTCGTGTGACATGCCACCAAAAAGAGCTGTTTCACTTGTCAGTTAAAGAATTAAGTCCTCCAATCAAAGATCAGTTAAAAATTATTTCAATATCTTTTACCGTTCTCAAGATCTACGTCTTCAAAGTTTGATGGTTTCTGAAGAAACTCATTGTCTATGCAAAAAATAATGATGTGGAGTATTGCACAGTGTTCAGATTTCTTTTGTTAACCCTATATAAATTATCTCTTAATTACTGATCAGATAGACAACAGTTTGGTGAGTGATATCAATATTTCTGAATGTATATTTCTGAACTTTCTTAATAAACCCCTCAGGGGATAACAACGATACCAGTGCCCTTGAAATTAAGGTTGGAAAAACAAAGGCTATCATGAGCCATATATGGTATGTCCATCTTTCGATGTCACTTATTTGCATATTTAGCTCGTGTTTATTTATGATACAAGTGTGAAATAGAAATTACCATGTAAAATGGTCAATATTTGATGGATTTTAATGGAAATTGCAGTTATTTTCAGAATATTTAATGCTTTTTGATTCCTTGCAGAAGGCAAAAGGAATCTATGCGATGGTGATATCGTGTGTGTGTGTGCATTCACAAACATGTCCTTAGCGGGTACCGGGCCAGTCTCCCCAAGCTCTGCTCTCGCATGTCTTTCCTAGCTCATGCGCCGCTCGAAACTGGAGTAGCTAGCCGAAATTCGGCCACTGCAATAAGAAGTCACGCGCGGCTGCACGTGCCTGCCTTGCAGCGCGGCCTGCCCTCAAGCACGTAGCAAACCTCGCCTACCTCGCGGGCAGCTTCGCTGCTTTGCAATTCCCATGCATTCCCTACCGGGTCCTCTCCTAGTACCCCGTAAGGCACTGAATGCGCATATGTGTGTGTGTGTGTGTATGTGACAGCTTTGCTTGTGAACACGATATCTCAAGAAGGGTAACTTTGAGGGATCTCGTACTTGGTATGTGGGTTGGCCATATTGAGTAGATGATCCGTATTGTTTTTGCTGGAGGTCAAAGGTCATTTGGGGTCACCAGAGGTCAAACGGTTAAAAGCTTGTAAACACGATATTTCAAGAAGGATAACTCTGAGGGATCTCATACTTGGTATGTTGGTCAGCCATATTGGGTAGATGATCCCTATTGTTTTTGGTGGAGGTCAAAGGTCATTTGGGGTCGCCAGAGGTCAAAAGGTCAAAACCTTGTAAACACGATATCTCAAGAAGGATGACTGTGAGGGATCTCATCCTTTGCATGTGGATTGCTAATATTGTGTAGAAAAGATAGCTATATCATATGGCAAGGAATCACTAAGCCTTTTGGCTTTCTGGTTCTAGTTAGTTGGATGAGGTTTAACAGCCCAGTTTCTGGTTTTATCAAATATCCAACTATGTAATTTTCATGTCACACGACCTTTAAGGAAGCTTGAAGATTGATGTGCCTAGTGGTTGAGGTCCTGTGGGCATTTTGGAAGTTTCATTTGTCTATCGCATTTCTGCCAGTTAGCTTTTACAGTAAGTAATTTCCAAAATGAATATAAATGAAATATTTGCATAGTTGACTACCTTGCAAGTAATTTTTTATGTTGTATGTAATGTAAAGGTTTAGTCTATTTGTGAGCTTTTTGAATTTATGCACCAAAAATAGCAGCCTGTGATGAAAATTTGAATGTAAATGATAACTCTTTCATTGAAGTTAATAGTTCTTATGATTAGAAGGAAGTTAGCAGGGGAACGGGCATTGGGGAAAGCATTCCCTTGCCCATTTGTCGTGGACGTTGGACTTTGGGCTGGGTTTTTATCCGATTCAAACATCAAACTTGTAATAGAAAGAGAAAGACCTTTAAATACTGAAGTCTTATACAATCCAAAGATTACCCCTTTCCCATCTACTTCCTTCTCTGCCCCCTCCATTCTTATATATTGCATTGTGGTAAACCTGAGGATTATATTATTCTAGTTTGCCTCTCTTGTTTAAGGATGCCTCTTGTTACCTCTGCTTTGCATTGTTATCATGTTTTACCACTACCTAGAGTTGTTTTGACACAATGGACCCACTGTCTGCCATGTTGGTGATGAAATCCTATGTTTGTACTTCAAGCTTTTGAAGACAGGTTCAGCCAAAATAGGGGACATTGTAGAGTGGTGTTAAGATAGCTCCAGGTAGCAGGGTTGCCATGTTGGTGTTCACTGGTGTTCACTGAATTTGGCATTCTTTAGATGGTGTTGGCATGCAGAGGCCAAAGGTCATCTGGGGTCACCAGGGGTCAAACCCTGAAAATCTTGTTTACACGATATCTCAAGGTAGGAAGC
>WURT03182700.1:0-10210 GCA_009936505.3 Holothuria glaberrima | reverse complement strand
ATCGCTTGCATTAACCCCCGATCGTGCATTATCCTCTACTTAATGCACGGTCCAGCGTTGATTAACCCTTTATTAAAGAGTGCTTATTTTTGTCAAAAAATACCTCTACTGTACTTCTCATCAAGGTCACACAGATTGTAATGTTGGGGGCTTTTACACTAGATCCGGATCTGATCGCCTGCGCGGGATCAGATCCACTGCTCAAGATCAAATTTGTAGTGTAAATGCAGATCCGGATCTGATCGCCCAATTTTGATCCTGGTAAGAGGGGAAGATCAGACCCTGAGCAGGCGATCAAAACTTGTAGTGTAAATGCTCTAGGATCAATGGTGACTCGAAATCAACGGTGACCGTACATTGTAACATAACGAGAAGAGTACTTTCAAAGGTGCACATGCCACTGGCTGGTCTATGCATAAGCCTGCACCTGTGCTTTCTCACTTTTTTGTTTACATTTTGATGCGCATGCGCGTGTGCTTCAATTTCGTAGAGTAATTCATTTGAAGGCCACTTCCGCTGAAGCATGGAGGAGGATCAGAGTACGAGACAAGTGTAAATGCATCAGGATCAAGCCATACATGTAATTCAATATACTGATAACATCAGGCGATCAGATCCGGATCTAGTGTAAAAGCACTCGTAAAGTGGGCACATTGCCTCAGATTCCTTTTGTTTTTCTTTATAATTGACTGTCCTGTTTGTCCTGGCAACTTGATGCTGTTGAAACGTTTGAATATGTTTCCATGTTTATTTAGCACAAATCAACACCATATGTAGGGCATAACAAAGTTGCTAAATATTCCCCACAGCGGCATTAATATCATAAAGAAATTCAATTCTTGTCAAATTAATGTGCCACAATGACATCACAGATTTTCCATAATGCACTTCATCTTGAGAAAAAATTGCATTTCTTTGAAAATTTGTATCTTCCAAATGCTGCAAGCTATTGAGAAGTGGTTTTCACCTCATAAATGAGAAAAATTTTCTGCATTTTTTAAACTTACTAAATTTTGTCTCTGAAAAATCCCTTTCATGTACTGTATACTTTGAAAGCTATTTCAAGGCAAGCTACAGCTTGTTCTTAAAAAATTGTTATAATTAATCCAAGGGAAATGATGCAGGGTTCCCAACAGGGAGCAGAGAAAATATTGGGACAAAGGATAGGAAGTTTTCATCAAAACGTATGAAATAGGAAATTTTTCTGTCAAAAGTAGGAATATAGAATCTGGGGGACCAGCTAGCATTGGCAATTAAGGGAACAAAAAAGGATGCTCCTATCAAAGTGCCCACCCCAAGATAGATATACAGTAGGGGTACAGTACTTGTATGGTGCTTCAGCAGGGCTCACGCTAAGAAAGAGAAATTGTATAGCAAAACTGCTACGCAGATTGCACTTTTGCACAGCATTTTGTCAGTACTGTACAGCAGTTTTTCACACACGGATGGTTTGTACACATTAAAAAGTAAAACCTTCAATGTTGTTGCCAAATTTGCATCGCAAACACGGAATCCACTGTAAGATATTGGACCGCAAGAGTGCTTCTTTGTGACACAAACTGCAATGCAATACTGGCTATCATGAGCCCTGTGCTCTAGCCAAGATGCAGTATTTCAACTTTTCTGCTTGGTGGATTCCTCTTTCTACATTAGCCATCTGCACCATTTCATTAGGTATCTGATAAGTGACACTACTACCTGTATTTGATGTATCACAACTGGTTGGCACATACCTGGGCACCAGCAGCATCTCAAATGTGTTTCCCTTCCCTTTGAAAATTTTGTTAATATTTGATGGTCCTTAGATGCCACTTAGTACAGTATTTGAGCAAATTTTAAGGGGAATTCCTGCAACATTTTGACATTTTTTACAGAGGATACAAATTAAGGGTTTTTGACCTTGAGTTGAGGGACAAATCATAGTTTTGCCCAACCACATTTTTACTGGGGGGGCTTAAGTCCCCCAGCCCCTGCTTCCTACACCCTTGTCCCTTCTACATGTTGAGCAGTGCAAATAATACCTGTAAACAGTCCATTACATACTGTATAAAGGAACATTGCAGATTTTACCAGACGAATAAGTACTTCCTCATTGCTACTGCACAATGCTGCAAAATGCATTCACAGATCTATTTAGACAGTTCAAGTACAGGACTACTGTATGGACATAAAAATGTCATCAAAATGCCATACTGTACCAGTTGACAGTAGAGTAATTAATGTAAATGTGAGAAAGTGGTCACACTTCCTCAACTCCAATAATAGTTTGAGTGCATTATAATAACAAGACAGGAATACAGTACTGTATTATTAAAATAATTCATGAATAATTAAACTAGACATGCAAATCTGTTGTGACGAAGGAGAGACTTTCCAGATTCTGAAACTACTGTATCATGTGCTTATTAATCCTTCTCTTCAAGGACAGTGGTACTGTAATGTTGATATACCCTGTGGGATATATCTTGAAAGTAATTAGATGTCTTCTTGATGACTGTTAACATCACACATCAACTTCTGCACACTAGAAGGCACCATGTGGCACACAGAATGTCTATACAGCAGTAAACTTAAAGGAAAATATTGCATTTGAAAAGATTTCATAAAATGACACCAATATAATCTCTTTGTGGTCTCTTCCCCTCTCCAAACATTAATCACAAATAACTTGCAACAAATCAACACTAATGTCGCGAAATATAAAGAAAAAGAAGAAACAATCTCTTCATCGAACCGGCTCATTATCGAACAATAAGCCTCGCCTACATTGCAACGTTTTGTATTGCTGCATATTCATTTAGTAAGAGCAGTTACATGCATGGGGTCATATTTCCATTCATTACGCAAGACGTATTAACCTTGCTAACTCTGTGTTTCATGCTCACAACGAGCTACCACAGCAGTTTTCGTACGGCCTGTGCTGTACTGTGGGATATTGCAGTTTACCCAGGGAGATGCAATGCCATCTTCCTGGTTCACCATGTTGTTCACCTCTCACACAGTGAGCATAATTCACAGGAGGGTTTTACTTTATGTAATGAAGACTTGAATATAATGTTTTTGTGACGTAGCATCACAGGTTCGTAAAACTTTTGTTTCCAACTAGGGCCTAAACCAATCGTAGCAGTTACGCAAGAATCTCTTTTAAATCTTACTGTTTCGAAAGGGAAGCAGCTTGCTAAGGGCCAAAGGCTACAATTCAAATTACAGTAACTATAACTTTGTGAATAGTGTACCAGGGAGCAGGGAGGTGGTAAGAACCCCTTAATATACTAACTGTAGTTAAGTTCAGACAGTGTAGTAACAATTCTCAGTAGTTCATAATTTACGAACATTTTGTACTTACTGTAGGAGGCGTCTGTTATTGTCTGACATAGCGTAATAAAAAGGATTTGATTGGTGAATTTCAAATCAAGGGTAACGGAAGTGTGGTTTTGCATGCATAATTGTTTGGGTGAACAAATTTGTCAGTTGTCACAGAAAGGTTAATTACTTGTTAATTAGTGCTCACTGGGTAGAAATTTTTTCCCAGTTACCTCTCTTTCATCGCACGGGATCGGATTGTATGTAAAAGAGGTCATGTCAAATAAAAAGCCTCTCAGACCCAATATTTCCCTTTAACACAGATCTACACAACTTGTTGAAAGTTATAAATTCACCTTTATGTAATTCAAAACATTCATAAAACTTTAATTAAAATGGTTCTACACTTCAATAGTTAGGTTCTGCCTTTTATGACCAGTACAGTACTGTACAGTGCCTTATTACTGGTACCCCAAAGGAACAAACATGTATACCGTATCTTGAAGAAAAAGAATTTTTTGGGTGGATGTTATGGGATAATGGAAAAGGGAAAGTACAGTATCTAAATGTTTTGCAAAGGGTGAAGAAAGTAGTTGTAATATCAGCACTGATTACAAGATCTAATGCAGGTATCAAGTAGTGCATTGTACTATCTGTACTAGCCTCCTAGGTACAGTAGTATAGGCTAACATGCATTCACCCACACCCCATCTGCATACTGTATTTTACAGAAGACCATTGCAAATTGAATGGAATTCTTGAGCAATTTAACAACATTTAACAATTTTAACTGAAGATGGGTACATTACTTTCGTCCATTTGATAAGACTCAAAATTTCTCAAGGCTTCAACATAATAAATCTTTACAACTATACTCTTTCATCACTGTGTATAATTCACAACTACAGTATTGTCAATGGAGTCCTCTGGTAGAAAGGGGGTTCACACTGAAGTTTACCAATGTGCTTCACAGGTGCATAGGTTTGAATCCCTCTCCAGCTATGTAGGTTTTTCGCCAGGTACACCAGAGCTGCCATCCCACACCCCATGGCTTGCTGTCAAATGCAGTTGCCCAGCCAATGAATGTGGCTGCTCACTGGACTGAACTGGCCTCAAGCAGACTGAGTTACCTGCTATCTGCAGTTAGTTAGTTACAGTAGATGAGGTTTAACGACACACCAGCACATGTGTTATACAGTGTCAGCTAGGTAAAAAAGGGAATGGTGGGGTAAAAATTAACTAAAAAGCAAAGATGGGGTAAAATTGCACTAAAATGTCTGGTCAAAAGCTTAATGCGGGAGCAGTTTTCAAATCCAACTATGTATATGGTTACAGCAATTTGTGGTCATTTAAATGGAGAGGTAACTTATATTTTGCATGACTTTCAATATTTGAATGGTAGCATAATGAAAGTACCCACAATCGAACTTTGTGGACTCCAAAATGAACCTTTTGATGTACTCAACATTACGAATGTACAAATTTTTGTAATGAGTTGGAAAAAAAATGGCCCCTCTTTAGTATTCTTATGATTTTGCATTGTACTAAAAATTTTATGTATTTTAATACCACAGGAAAACTCACTCTGGCACTAATTAAATACTGTATTATACAGGTGTTCATTAATTGAATAATTTCCATATATACCATGCACTTGTCCACTTTGCCATTAACAAACATTTTGCACTGTACAGACATGTACAAAAGTAATACATCTATCCACTGAAAAGTACTGGGCCTACAGTCAGTATGGGATTCTGAGTTCTAGATGACATGGCATGGCAATTTTTCCAGATTAAACATCCAAATTTCCATATCAGAACAAAATTCCAGGATTTTTCCAGTTAAATTCCCTACAGTGTTAGATTTCTGCTAAGGCAGTGTGTGAAAGGTATCACCCAATTACTGTAAACTGCATATTTTGAATCAGAACATGAAGGTTGAGAAATATCCTTCAAAAGGTATTAGCTACATGATTAGAATGACATGCAGTAGGCCTATTACATGAATCCATTCTCCTGGGCTTTCTCGCCTCCATCTTGCACTCTGTGAAAGTCACTTACTTGTTTTTATGCACCTGTTTTACAATTTCTTCTCGTTTCTTTTTACAAAGGAGAGCATCTCAAACTTCTATTCAGAAACCAAGGAACCACATCATCCAGTCACCTGAATAATCTTCCTTAGATTAAATTAAATCACTGTCTATTTTCAACTGTACACACCACACTTATTAGCCGACAGAATCTTGACACAGCCATATTCTGTAAAGCAGCCAACTACTATCGTCAAAATTTATTCGTTACGAAGCGCATGTAACTCATGTGTAACCTCTGTCCTGAGTCACAATGAAACTAAAAGTAATTAGATTCTTGATAAACATGAAATAATGCAATTACACACATGTCCCATTGTTCACATGATCACACAGTCTAACCATGGAAATAGAAGTCCAGCTGATTCTACGTGTATGTGAAACCAAATACTAACTGATACCTCTATTCTGCACGCTAAAGGCATTCCTTCCTTTACTCCGTTCAATCTATGAAAACCTCTAGATCGCAATCTGCATATGTACAGCACACCTAATGGTACAGACATGACTCAAGTGTGCATTTACCTGTGCAACTGTTCGCAAATTGATTTGGCCGAGTTTGACTGGTCACACAAGTTTATTGAAGAGGGCAAATCAATTGAAAATGAAAACAATCTACACAGTAGCTTCAGATGAGCTGTAATTATCTCAAGACTTCACACTGCACTGGAGAGACGATTATATACTGTAGGATACACAGAATCCTGGAAATTTCAAAGTAAACTTACATTTATTCTACTTCTATTAAAATGTTGGACCTGGATTTATACTGATGTCACAGAGCTCTAGGTCAAACTGATGTAAATGTTGATTATACTAGAAAGACCTGGTTGAGTGATACATTTATACCAGATTCATGAAAGAAAATGACATCCCGGCTGTATGGTCCTGGATAATACCTCTCCCTCATGACGAACAGGCACAGGGCCCTACGAAATTTCAGGAGGAGGGGGCAGTACAGCAAATTGAATAAGTGCATCATCAGTACATACACAAAGCATGAGCAAGGACTGAGAGTTCATGTACTCCTAGGGTCCAGGAGCTTTTAAAATCATAATGCACTTTCAATTTACACTTGGCAAAGTGGTACTGCAACAGACCATTATCCCAAATGCCAATTACAGTACAAAGGATTATGGGATAGAGTTTTGGTATGACATAAGTTTTGTTGATGACATTTTACTGTAGCCAAAAATGATGTGCATCAAAACTATATCCCACAATCCTTTGTAACTGCTATTTGAAAAAGGGTCTACTTACTACAATACATATAATACATATATTTAGAGACAATTTAAAATTTCCCACATAATAAAATTAACAGTTCCATAAAAGTCACATGCAAGACACATTATGTCTAAACTTTGTCTTGTACACCTTTCCTATGAATTTGTCCCATGTTGATCAAGAATACACATGGTTGGCCAGACAATATGAGCAACCCTGAGGTACTTAGCTTTCTAAAATTTCTTTTAAGTTGGTGGTGAAAAGCTGGCATTTTGCTTAAATAGTATAAAAATGTTATGAAAAAAAAAATAAAAAGCAATTTAACAATCCCATCACATAAACTATGCTGCATAAAAAGCAAACATGCAATTTGTCAAATCCCTACTGTAAATCAATACCTATTGTGTCTGTACTTCACATGACCTCTCAAATTGGCCAAGTATTGTCTCTACCACACATTGAACTACAGTATTTACAACGTTAAGTGGGTCAAATACAGTACCTAAAATTATAAGAAGTGGATAATGTCCTTTTAGTGTATACAGTACATGACAATACTGAAGTGAATCTGGTAGTAGTATTCTATGGAAGAATTCAGACAGCATTATACATACAGTATGTTAAAGCTATACCTGTATGTACAATATCCTGCATGTAGTACACACTCTGTGAGACAGGACCATTAGAAATTAACCATAGTTACTTGAAAAATTGGTTGCAATAACCATTCCTTTCAGGGCTATGTAGGTCTACAGGCATTACAAAAGGAACAGCATGGTACAGTATGAAGGTAAATTTGCCATGTATCACTCCCCTTCTCAAAGGACTCCAGTGGCTCCCTATGATCAGCAATGAATTTAATATATTGTTGCTTCTGCTTGCCTTTCATTCTCAGTACAGTATCTGCACTTGAATCAGCTTGTGTACAGTACCTAGGTCTGTCTCAACTTCTCAAGCCTGACATATTCCAAATCATACTCTTCATTCCTCAGGCAAATCATATTAATAAGCTATTCAAGTTAAAACTCATGCTTGAAAACCCTCATGGTTGTAGAAGTATGTATACTTAAACTCACATCTGCGGAACAAGTCACATGATGAAATGAACTTGCCCAGAACTTTCTACTTTTAAAGGCTCTCTAATCTCACTCCACATAGTAAAACTACCCAAAAGGTTGAGAAAACCTCAAAAACTAGGAATATATTCATCAAACTTTCATAAGTTGAAGGAAAACCACTTCTAGTCCCAGATGGAGAAGGAAGTTGAATCTCAGAGTGCCAAAGCCAAGTGAAAAAACACCAAAAAACACAGAGCTAAACTCAATACGAGGTTAACCATTCCGCTGGAGATGAAACAAGGGCGAGTTAGGATAGTTGACTTGAGATGGTATAGCGCCACCTAGTTAGGAATTTCTTCGCCAGTGATCATTCCAGGGTAGATGGACTGTCCAATAGTAGTAACAGGGGAGGTAAGTAGGAGCGTAATAGATTTCCCTCAACTACATACTGTAAGTTTACTTTAACCTCCTTCAATTAAACAGAAAGAACCTGTCTAGTGAACTCACAGAGTACTACCCAAGCAGTACTTCCAGGGAGCTGCCATTGGTACAGTACTTCCATGGTACTGGACGTACTTCCAATACAGAGCCACAGTACACACTACACCTGCACTGAGGTGAATTTGCTTGAGGCCATATACACTGACACACAACCGACTGTGCAAGTCATTGTTAACCAACCAGAGTGGAGCTATATGGTTTGAATGAATGCCAATCAAAGTGCAGCCATCAACTGTGTTTAGAACTCTAGGGCTACTCCTAAATATGTTTGGATAAATGCCCTATCCCCTTTAAAGGTTATTTATATTCAAAACTCATTTATATTTCTCTACTGTATTCACATACATCTTACTGTATGAACTTATGTATATATTCAAAACTCATTTATATTTCTCTACTGTATTCACATACATCTTACTGTATGAACTTATGTGTAACTTTTGTTTCCTTGTAGAGGTGCAAAGAGCAGTCACTTCAGTTACTAAACTGAAGCTGTTCAAGTCTTTTCATATCATAATGTACAGAACAGATCACCAATTGGTTTGTGGTCACCCTATCCATCTACAGTGTACAGCAGCTGTATGATGAAGTTAGTTGTAAGTGCACTGTAGAACTTGTACACATATACTGGTATGTTTCAGAATACTGTCACTGTGGCAGTATTTCAAGATGTGAGTCATCACCTAAAAGAAGACAGTCCAATTGTGAAGTTGTCAACTCATAAGACTTGCAAAGATACATAAAGAGAAAAATGTAACTTGCCCTGATTTATCCCACAGCGCATTTGAACTACTGTATTTCCAATATAAACTGTACCTCATTTTCTTAAAAACACCTCTTCCTCCACAAAGGAAAAGATTCATGGAAAACTTTGACTTCTTTGATGGTATGAACCACCTCCTGTAAAAGACAGTATCTTGGCCATTCTGACCATTGAGGTTGCCTACAGTACACTGTACTTCCATCAAAAATCTCTAGTTTTCATGTTCTGAAATCTACACAGTCATGGTTACAACCATAGTACAATAGTTAGCCTATTCCAAGATTGCAAAGTGATCACATTTGGGAAAATATAAATGCACAAATTTTCCATTGAAAGGAATTTTGTTTTTTTTTTCATATTTATCTTGATTACCACTTGCCAGGAATTTTTATTATGTTAAAATCTGTTTAATTTCAAGATTTTCTGGGGGGGGAGGGGGGGGAGACTCCAAGAGACCACAATCAAGGCTTTGTCCCTTTAGCATGGTCACAATGTGAGCCCCTCCCCAACTCCACCCCTCCCCTCTCCTTTCATGCAACTCTGGATCTGCAACTTATGTACATACGTACTGTATACAACAAATCAATCCAATAAGCGAGTTTAGTATTAACTTCATTTCACAATCACACAGGGAGGAAAGTGTGAGCTACCACAGAGACTGCTTGTGCAAGACTTGTCTATTGTGTACAACAGACATAATTTTTGAGTTTTCAACTACGGCCCTCTGGTGAAAGAAAACTTTTTAAAAGAAAAGTTCTGTTAGAAGAGAATGTCTTAAACATGTACCAGAACGGTTGAACAGTATGACATTTAATTGAGGAATAGTACGTACTGTAGATCTGTGAAAATGCATCTGCAGACTTGATATATGGAACACTGAAAGGCCCAGGTTGTGAATTTCAAAACTTGCTTATTTATCTCTGGCAGCCATCACACTTACTATATAATAAGCAGGACTCAAAATAAGCTTGAAAAAGGGCACAGCCAAAATGAGCACATTGGCTGTAGGTACATGTTTTTTCACAGGACATTTACTGGGGGCACCACAGCCATCAGTAAGGGCCTGATAGCCATGGCTGTCAGTGCTACCAGTTATTTTGAGCCCTGAATAAGGCACAGTAAGGATAAATGTGAATGATGATATGAGTTAAGATATGATACTGGGTTACAAAAGTGTGACATGCAGGGAAAAAATTGAAAATCACTAAAACACACTTTTGAATATCATGTTATATCCTAAATGAAGTCTAAATTTGAACAAAGGTA
>WURT03182689.1:0-10211 GCA_009936505.3 Holothuria glaberrima | reverse complement strand
CTTATCCAACTTTATAAATAACTTTGCCAATTGCTACCCCTTTAACTGAAGGAGACCCTTAGCAAGTCGGTTACACACACATATACTCATATATATATATATATATACATATTTGTTGGTATATATACGGAATATATATATATATATATAAATATAATGCAACATGAAAGCACTAAAAACGTTAGAACTGCCTGTGAATTATCGTTGGCCTACAGTGCGAAGCTGGCTTTGAGTAAATCGAAATATTGAGAACTAGGAAGTCAAAATTTTGTAGCTATTGCTCTTCGAAGGGTGAATGTGGTCTGTGTATGAGCAAGCAATCTTCTCATGGGTGTACGAATGTTGGACACCGTTAGGGGGGGGGGGCACGTTTTCCCCTTTTTCTGGAAATTGTAAAATGAACCTCTTAATTTTGAAAATGAAAAAGATACATATACATGCCTCCTTTTTTATGCATATCCGGGACTTTGAAGAGTGCCTTTCCGATGTTGTGCCATCACATTTTTCTTCTGCCTTGAATGATCAGGGGTAGCCTGTTAGTTCCTCGATACAAGGACTCAAACAGCTTGTGTAAGCTTGGATGATACTTAAGTGAGGTATACTAAAGTCAAATGCCGAAGGTATCTTAGAGAAAATGAGAAACGGCGTATATCTGGCGTCGAAAACATGACTTGTATACATAAAAGGTTGACATGAAACCACGTACTAGAGGAACATACCAAGTAGATAAGCATAGCTTTAGCCTGATAATCTACATTTATTGAAAATGAGGAGAGTAATGGAAGGTTAATAGGGTATTACACGCGGAAGCGGGTAGAAATGTAGGATTTTGAAATACACATGATTATGTTTTACTTAATTTTGCAATTTTAGAGTTATTTTTATACCATGAAATAGCCACAGTGCAATATTTTCAATAAACAGGTGATTTCGGTATTATGTTTAATGTTTGGTACCCCATTTAATTGGCCACGCACCTTTACCTGTTTGGTACAAAAGAGATTGTAATTGGTGTATATCAAGGTGTGCCACACATAATTTGCATTGACTGAGATATAACACTCTGAATATTAATGTAGGTCCACTAACGACAAGCTACAACAAAATTGTGTGTCCTCTGGGTGTTGTGTTTGCCGTAATGTGAATATAATACAAATATGTAGGAACTAGTTGTAAAAGTTTTGTGAGCCTGAAAACTTAGAGACACATATATAATAGGAAATCGTGTATTTGATGGGTTTGTGGGCCCTCTTATTTGCATAGCGAACCCTCCTCTCCCCTTTAAGATGTGGTAAGTTTGGTACAAATCAAACAAAGGAGTAGCATGGTGACTTAGGAATTTAAATAGACAAGGCAGTGTGATCGTTGTCGGTAATATGTGAACTAAAAGTGTGAATGGTCTCGTTTGGGGCATCCAGACCTATCGTCGATTTCGACACGACCAGGAACACCCGAGATCTCCCTCAGAAAACAAAAACTCGGTGAGGCCTTCGATCCCACTAGTGGTACTTTTAGCTCTAACACTGAGATATCTTGCGACACATTTTCAAGTTATTACAAGTATCACACTCCATTGCATCAATCAACATAATGTGCTTTCAGTCGTGTTTGTTAAAATGAGGGCACAAACAAAACTTAAAGGCATATTTCATTGGCATTTCACCAGAGTCTCACATGAAAAGGAAAAAAAATCCAGTTAATGCCCTACCGTCTGTAGCACTACTCTGTTCCTAACTAAAGATATAGCTTATCTTATTTTTCATTTTAAAGAGTCGTTATTTTGTGTCAAAGAGTACCTCCGGTTCTCATCAAGGTCACAAAATGTTATTTAAAGTGAGCACATTGCCTCAGACTCCTTTTTATTCTTCTTTATAGTTGAATTTCCTGTTTTCCCTTGAAATTTGATACTGTTTGAATGTTTGAATATTTTCCATGCAGGTATAGGCTAGTATAAAACTACACTATGTAGGGTAACTTGGGCAAAAGTAGTTGTTAAATATTCTCTACAGCGGCGACAACATCAACAAGAATGTTATTTTTAATCAATGTGTCGCGATGACAACACAGATTATCTATAATGCACGTTATATCTTGGAAAAATGCATTCCTTTAAAAATTAGTATCTTCCAAACGCTACATGCTATTGAGATGCAGTTTTCAACTCCTGTAACAGAAAAATTTTCTGCATTTTTTGGAGTGATTGAATTTTAGTCTCCGGAAAAATCCCTTGTTGGGTATTACTATTTTGATCAACAACCTGGCTTGATAAGGCAGGCCCGTACACATGCAGAATTCTGCAAAGTGGATAGTTTTGTTCAAGACTATAGTTCGTTTCCGTCCACCACTCCGAAGCCTACGTACCAGTGCGCTCTCTTCCACTCGGCTAATGAACTCAGAACTAGTTCTAGACGGGAATTCTAGTAATAGTAGAGCAGTAGAGGGCGTACTGGTAAGTATGATTCGCAGCCGATGTGTGGGGGATGCAAAGTGAACTAGACTCTTGAACAAGACTACAAAGTGGGAGGCGGGGGCGTTAAACATTTGTGGAATTTGAGTATCTAAAGTATTTCCTGAGGGGGGTCGAGAAATCCTTGACACTATGCCAATTTATGCGATCTTTGCCACAGACGGGATGCGATCTCTAGCCCCCTCCAAGTCACAAACTGGGTTTGACCCCTAAGGAGGTTGCATTTCCAAGGGGTTAAGGCCAAAGACATCCAACCCACCCACAACTTAGCCTTATCTGAAGTTTAGCACTAATGACAAAGACGATGGCTGCAGATTCCCCATCCTCCTAGACACCCTCCACACACATAAATAGCCTATGACAAAGCACTAAATATTGGGTCACCAAATGGCAACATCTGGGTTATTATTTTCCCTGCATGCCATTAAGGGCCGGCACTCCTACGGGGTGCATATAGAGTAACTGTTAAAACTAACGAGTTCCGGTATTATTTCACCTGATACAGCAACCCCATTGACATGGACGACGTTCACAGTTCATAAGTTTATCAAAATGTAAAAAAAAATCCACTTCGAGTTTCATTCAAATGGAAAGGCTGCCTTCCGCTAGGATGAGGAGGTACTTCCGGTTAGCTCTGTTGACTTGTAAATATGGTACCTGCCTATTTGAGGTAAGACGAATTAAAAAGTTGAAAATAGCCCCGATAACTATCAAAATCCATCAAATATAGACCATTTTACAAGACAATGATGGTTTTTCACTGGTATCATGAATAAACATGAACTTCCTATACAAGTTTGTGACGTGCATAGAGGAACTCATGAAACAGGATTTTTTTCTCAATCTCTTTAGCATCCTTTATATATTTACTTTTCTTTGTTGAGACCGTTCATTATCCGCATGTAACTGGCTGTTGGCCTGAATTTTCTTTTAAACCTCTGACGATTTTGTTATTGCTTGGTGCGCCCCCGATGCCATGAGTACGCTAGAAGGTTCTTCTAGTGTCCGCATTTTTAATGTTGACAACACAGGAGATATGGGGGACATACATCTCCCTTTTCAGAGCGGAAAACATTTAAATTCGTCTAAGATTGTATCTATACTATAGTGTTTGTTGTAGGGTTTAGGTGAGGTGTATATTTTTCCGGATTTAAGGATGCCATATTACCCGTATTAACGTGGGACAAAATTCAAAGCTTCATCATATTTTCGTTGGCGATGCTGCTAACCACTCTACATCCAATATGCAAAACACTTTTACGTTTACTTTTTATACAACCATCCTTACCATTCAAATTTGACACCTTGGGTTCCGTTTAATGAAACATGTGTGGAAGAGTAAGGCTGGGAGTTCATAAGTTTAAGGGTTAGTCAGTTATTTAGATGATGTTTTACGGCTCAGTTTCATATTTTAAGGAAATAAGGCCTAGAATTTTTAGGTTGATTCAATATTTTCCAATAGCACTTAAACACACATCTGACCTCCCTGCAATGGCTGAAGGGGTCTTTTCCATAATACGATAACCTTTCTCTTCAGTCAGAAGTGGGAACCTTTCACTACATAAGGAGAATTTCTAGCTACACAGTTCAAAGTTTTGCCAAAGAAAGCACCATTCTGCACCCAAGCGACTTCAAATGAACAAATAATTCTCAAAGCCGAAAGGGCACACTTAGACTCTAACTCTGTACCGAATGACAAAAGAAGGATTGGACCATGGAGCTAACTATACTAAGTGTCCAAACTTCACTTGGTTCTTTACAATGCATAGACACATCAGGAAATGAAAATAATATATTCATCCTTCCTTTGAGAGGAAATTTTTCTCAAAACGGATGTTCCCCCTCCCCCACTCACTCTTGACACCTTTCCGAGAACGGCCCGTGAGTGATGTTGTCAATATCCATGAACGTGACTCATCGAAATCGTTCTCTCGACTTGAAGCATACTTTCGGAGGAATGAAAAGCCCTTGTATTTTTTTCCTTCAAAGCGAATATACAAAAAAAAATTTTTCTAAATTTCCTTTCTTTTTAAAAATAAAAAATTCTGCATTATGTCACCTGATATGTAAGATTGTTAAAATGTAATATATTGGCCTACTTGGTTAGGAAAGTTGCTCATTTCGACAGTCAAGGCATTATCATGGCAAAAATTTCCCTGGGGCGGTTGGGGCTGGTTCCCCTAAAGGGTGTATACAGGGACCGTTAAAACCATTGAGTCCCTGGCCATTATTATTTCCCTTTGTACAACATCCCCATCGACATGGATGACGTTCACATTCATACGTTTATCAAAATGTTACCAATTCTACTTCGCGTATTGTTCAAATGGAACAGCTTTCTCCCTATAAAACGACGACGTTGCTCCTAGATTATACAACCACGGAACTGATCATAGACTATCATTTACTTAAGTTAGATGTTATGGGAATGGAATGCTCTGGAGAAAATCTCACAGACAAAAGACAAGGTCTGCTCAAATATTGACCTAGCGCCCTGTTTCTAACAAGTTCTTTTATTTTAGTTCTAGTTCAGCGTTCAATCATATGTAACTACAAAGCAAGCCCTGTATATGAAATATCCCGCTTGGCACGAGAAAGATTAAATACTAGAAATTTCCATAAAAAAATCATGCCGGAAAATAATGATCGGGTTAGGGTTAGGATGTTGTTTGGTCTTCCATCCTAGTTGATAACGTGGTTTAACATTACAGCGTCAAGAGCCTATCAAAACAATTCAAACCGTAGTGGGCGTCTGAGGCAGGGTTTGTGGGCGGCAACCCTTACCCGAGCGCCCCCTTCCCCTAAGGAAAGCCGAAGGAAAAAATTAAGATTTTATGGCAAACTTCATGTCATGATTGTTTGCACTTTTGGATAATTTCAAGGTAAACACCTTACGTCCCATCTCTTTTTTTTTTCCGCCATACTAGCTCTAGCCATCACGGAGGCAAAGGTAGTGAGTATACATACCTGCGTGTTAATTTCCAACGACATGATGGACAATGCCAACAGTAGTTTGGATGTTTTAATATTCGTAGTGTGGTAAGAAACTAATTGGCCTAGAAAAAAAAATAACATTCAAGTAATTTAAGCTGACACCTTTGCATTATAAATATGCCGTACACATCTATTGACAGGAGAGACGTGCACTCGATCCACATGGCCTGTAATAAACATATTTGTATTTAATTGTCAAGTGTACTTGTGTAGTACAAAGTCCATCATAACAGTTCTACAGCGTGCAAACCGGTTATGTGCATCTACCTCACACAGGTTCGCTAGCAACTCCTGGTTTTAATAAGCAGCATGCAACTGGAAAAGATGAACTAGCATCACGAAAAATACATTGTTAAGCGAGCTCAGATACTGCAAGGTTATTGAATAATAAGATTTCTGAGAACGTAGTGCTACAAAGTACCTATAATTAAGAAAAATAATACAGAAAACATCAATGTTGTTAACCTTAACAAATTTTGTAACTGACGTTCAGCAAAATATATATGGAAGGTATACAAGCTAAATGTAAGCTGCTATGTACTAGCAGACTTGCATTAGAAAAAATTACTAGCAAAAAATACTGAATGGTACGAATCTTTTTAAGATTGTCTAAATTTGGAAAGGGGAATAAGGCGTATGGGAAGACATTTTTAAAAAGGAGGGCTAGAATGGTGTTTAGTCTGGTATTTCCCCACATATAGTAAGTATTAGTGCTGATAAAACGATTTTCTGAAACCGTCCTACCCCAAGACCCCGCCTCATTCGCCTGTGGGGATACTGAGAAGTAATATGTAATTTGTAGTGTTATACAACACTATTATAATAGTGAGAGGGACTGTATTGCATAGACTGAGGTGTGATTGGTCTGGTGATATTCTTTGCCTGTACTCGTAATTACGAGAATGTGTGGGTATTGTAATTGCCTCAATATGACTACAGTTTACTAACGTAACGTAGAAACTCAATGTAATATAGCGAACTAACAACACAACTGAAATAGCTGAAATAACCTTAAAAAACATTTGGGGTAATTTATAGAGATATGTATACTATGTGTGTTGCCTGTTACTCCCTGGGGCTACCTTACCCCCTGTTAGTCGGCATTTTTAGTTACGCAACCAGGAGCGGACTAAAACTTTGAAGACGCTGCGATGAATATTACGAAACTGTCCCGAAAAAGGTAACAGACTGATAGCCAAGGTATGGTAATTGAGGGACCGCTTTCACGGAAACCCCTTCCCATAGCAGAATGATGTATTTCTACGCGTAGGCTACTTAATGGCAGATGCTTTTTGCTATTTATAAGCAAAAAGCATGAGGAAGCTCCATTTACCTCCAAGACCACCCCTACAAAGCTCAGAAAAGTTAAAGGATTAAATAAAGGTACGTAACAGGGTGATACCGCCTCATCTCCCTAAAAGACGACAGACGTAGATGTGGGGCCGGTAGGGAAACAAACAAGGAGTAAAACCAACTCACCTCTTAAAGCCTTGGGAAGTCTTAAAATGACTGAGTGCCCAACATGAAGCTTTGAGGCAAACTCTACGAACGGGGTAAAAAAGCAAATCCTAATTTTTTGGTCGATATAAATTTTGAATATGAAATCAATGTAACAAGGAAATTGTAAGAGAGAAGGAGGGACATTGCTATAAAGGAAGCTCGGGAAAATGAGCTTTTTTTCGAGATGTGTATTTTATCTATTTAAACCAACATGTAAAAATCATGTCCGGTAATCGTACGTGGAAGCACCCTGAGAAAAATTGACAATCTCAAATCAGTAAAATTGGCAGAAGCTTACAGGGAATGCAAATATCCCCCAGCCTTATACGGACAGAAAATGTACTGTTTCGGGCTAAATAGATAATAATTGTCTGAAAAACGTGTTCACTTTCGGGAAAAATTGTGTAACCCTTCCCTCTCCTCAGTCCTCTATTGAAAGTATTCCCATACGCTTATGATGCATTGTAATATGACTGTTATGTGCTTCTCTTCACGTGTAATGAACAATGTTTTTCCGATTGAGACTTTCTGTAGAAGGAAGTTTCGATCAAAACAAAGAACTCATTATCCAATTGGGTAACTATGGCTGCATCTTTTTCAAAATTTGTTAAGGTATCGAAATAATTGTGTAAAGCTAGGTAGTTTATGAACAAATTAGCAATAAGTTTAATTTGGTCAAAATATTTGTTAAAAATTTGGGATTTGGGAAGCACTAAAAGACAGATGTAATCATTAGGTTCATGTAATGACCGAGGATTCCCTCTTTTCCTCGAAGAACAGTTTTCTCAAGAACTATCCGGTGTACTATTATTACGGTTTTGTCCATCGTGGGTAAGTCTACAATAACGCACAGTGTTCGGCCCTGTCCGCTTCTTGAATCAAATATTGACCAAAATCTGGCCTATCTAGGAATTTAAAATAACGAATGTTTACCATTCGTGTGATAGTATGAATAATTTCATTCTTTGAAAGATCAACGTTTTATTCAACTCGACTTCGTCTCGTTGAATAGAACTTTCAGTCTTTCAACCAATGAGATTATCCATAGTATCACCTTCATAAACATTCATATTTTTATACTAATAAACTGATAAAAGGGATCATTTGTGTTTACATTGTGTCAACATGACACGGACAGAAACTACTTGTTGAATGAAACCAATCAGTTTTTCTTACAAAGTCGTGAAGTTGTACCTTCAGTGATTAAATCATTCATCACACTTTGGCCAAGCCTTTCCTGATTTAACCAGACCTTTGTGCAGAGAGAGGTGTGCGAATGGATGCACAGGGGTGTAGAGGGCGTGTGTTAATGAAAGGCAGTCAGCACTAGCCGTGTTTGTTATATCACATAGGACCCTCTGCATAGAGACATGAGGGAACCAAAAGAAAATTATTCATGTCTTGTTCATAACAATACTAGGGAAAATAAAATTATAATACTGATTTTCATCTCAGCCGAATATTTATTGCAAAATTTTCTGAAAGTTGAGAGGGTAACTTCCTCTCCATAATCTCTCCCCTAGATGGAGAAAAAATTCTCTTAATTTTATACAAATGTACCAGTTTCTACAATGAGTTTTGTCCCGATGGGACATGGGGCAAGGACCTCACATGCTCATTAGTCCACCTTGCTAACCTCAAAAAATGTTTTTACAAGTAAACTTTCAGACAAATTACAATTCATACCTTTATGAAGGACCTTTCATTTCATATTCGGACACATCTATGAAGTGGAATAAACATGACGGCTGCATCTCCCTTACAAGACATAGACGACAAGTTTTGCCTCTGTTCTATTTGTCTGGAACAACTAAAGGAACCGAAACAGTTGTCGTGCCTTCATCGATACTGTAAAGATTGTTTGAGCTCAATAATAAAAAGAAGTTATGACGTCATTAAATGTTCCGACTGTAGGGAAGAAATTCAAATACCAACAAATGGAGTTGACGGATTTAAAACAGACTTTTATTCCAAAAGTCTTGTTGAGTATGTACAAATTCAACGGTCCCTCAAAGGTGATGAAACACGGAAATCTTACAGTTGCTCAAAATATCTCAAAGTTGCAGCATATTGCTCTAAATGTAATGATGTTTTGTGCAAGGATTGTCATAATTTTCATGTCACAAATAACATTGTGAAGGACCATCAAAAGCACACTCTTTCTCTGGAAGATATTGAGGCAAAAAACATAACAATAGAGAAGTTGGCCTCAATAAGAGATGCGCCGCGGTGTCACATCCATCTTGAAGAAATAGCGAAACTATACTGTGAAACTTGCCGGAACCTTCCAGTTTGCATGGCCTGTACCTATGGTGATCACAAAGGACACAATCTCCATGAAGTAAAAGCATTGGCTAAGTTGAAAACAGAAGAGCTTACTAAACAGTTAAAAGCACTCGAAGAGATTGGAAAGGACAAGAAACCCTTTACCCCAATTCAGGCAAAAGAAAAGTTGGTATTAAATGTAAGTATTGAAAAAGGAAAAGTGATAAAGATGCATGACGATAAGGATCAGAAAATAATGACGGGAATACAGGATATTGAAGAAAGAAGACAGCTAGTGAAACAAGAAAAACAAAATAAAGAAAAGAAAATGTGTGATTCTTTGAGGAGAGAAAAGGAGAAAGAAATAGAAGATGTTAAGAAAAAGTATAACGAGATCTTTAAGGTAAAGAAAATTGAGATAGACGATAGCTTTCAGGCACGAGAAAGTTCCATGGAAAAGGAACTAGCAAAGTTACGTGAAAAACGTGAACGCTTTGAAAGAGATAAGAAGGAATTACTGGATTTGATAGAAAAACAACTGAACGAGAATATGACAATTATTGACACTATAGCAGAACATTTTCATAACATAAAAAAGAGATTTGAAACCTTGAATGTAATGGCTTCTAGTATTCTCGCTTCTGACAATGGCTGGTCGGCCGTGCAGTGTATCCCTGATGTGTGTGCAGCAGCTACAAGTCTAATGAAAGATTTAAAAAAGGACTTTCCGGAATTGACGTCATTGACTAAAGTTACAGCCAATTATAAACAATACTCTTTTGGAAAAACAAGTGTTACGAAAATATCCGATCAAATTACAAAAAAAAAAATAAATATTAATGATCCATACAGCATTGTCTTTAGTGTGACAAGTAGTGGTGATAGTAACATTGTCATATCAGGACACTCATCAGATGGATGGGAATCATTCATCATTGTGATCGATATGAATGGTAGGATATTACAGGAGAAGACAATGAACACA
>WURT03182667.1:0-10211 GCA_009936505.3 Holothuria glaberrima | reverse complement strand
TTACAAATTGATCCCCTGCTCGGGGTCAGATCCGGATCTGATCGCCTGCTCGTACTCAAGTGGGAACACACTCATTGAAGGTTAGACCACCTTTCAGTTTAATCTGAGATAAACTGTCATCAAATGCCAACCTTCATGGCTATTTACCAATGCTTGAATGAGTACCTAATTGCTGTTTTTAACAACGAGTTGACAAGTTCTTGCATAGGAAGATTTTGTGAAATGACCTCACTGTATACTGGATCTAGTGAATAGTTTACTGCATGACTATGATATGCATGGAATTTTGTAAAGAAATATTTGATTGTTGTTCTACCTCTGGTTTAGACTCCTGGATGGGACAGATTTTACAGGTGCCATTTGTGCTTCTGTAAACTACATCACTGATTTTCAAGTCACATTATTTTATTATCTATAAGTACTACACATTTATCTGTGCGGTTATCATTGTACCAGTAAGTTCATCGTACAACAAAGGAAGATGAACTGTTTTAGTAGGACTCATGGTATCTGTTTTTCATCCCATCATAATGTGGTTTATTTGTTTTAACCTCTGGTGTGGCAGAGTGAATAAAGGTGGTGGCATTTAAAGGGATGAAGCTGGGCAACCAGAAGGTTTGGGGTTCAATCCCCGGCCAGGTCAAAGTAAGGTGGGTTTTTCATCCAATAGCAATCTATGGTTTCCCATCTTTTCAGATGGCTTTTCAGAAGAAACCAAATTTGATCTAAATTGTTGAGTTGGTTAGCCACCTGACATGAAGTTGTAATTCACAAGCCGTATAAGCTTTTCTCACACTTATGCCCACTAAGTGTCATAAATAAACTACCTTTCAAGGCCTTCAAGGTGTGATTTAGTTTTAAATTATTTAACCCTTTTGCAGCCAGCCGCAATTTTCCTACTGTGCCCTTTTCAGCCAGCTAGCTGGACACTGTTCTTGACAATATTTGCAATGTAACAACTTTTTACCTTAACTGAATTCGAAGTTGGTCTGAACATGAAAATTGTAGAACGTACATTCCTCTACCAGTTACCGTTGTTAAAATGCAATTCAGTCAAACAAATTCAAAATGGCCACCAATTGCCTAAATTCGCGGAACTGGTCCCTGTACTGATGTATGACCTTCATCTACCACGAGATTGCAAGTTTTGCAATTGAAAAGTATCCAGACAATTGACAGAGCCCCAGTTATGATCCAGAATGTTCAAGGACATACCATGCGAATCAATTTAACCATGTTTTTTATTTGAGGCCACCTTCAGAACTTCCAATGCTGATTAAAATATACTTACTACTTATTCTGACTAATCCAAGGAGGCTGCTATTTTGTTTGCTTTCCATATCGTTACTAGTTCAAGTTACGAAAAAAATTCCAGTAGCGCCACTCACACAAGTTATGCGTAGATGCTATTCAGAAGGTCACACTGACTTCTGGGGGTATTTTTATAGCTCGTTTGGTCCTTTTTAAGCGTGGTAGGTTGGATACGTAATAGTACGTAAGTGGCTGTGAACAGTACGTTAACTTGATGCGGACTATCACATATCTGGCTGTGAAAGGGTTAGGATGTTTAAAAGTAAAGCTGACCAAACTCAAAGGCTTTTAGCTGTGGATTTTGGCACGGTGGTGAGGTGGGAAAGGATTGTTCATTTGCATGGGGAAAGTGGTTCTTAAAACTCTTGAAGATGGCTTCATAGTACTCATGTTCCAGTAGCCGATGATGGGTGGAAGATGCTACTATTTCTCAGTCACAATACAGGATGGCTGTGGGTACGGTGTGGAGTGCTGGGTTCTTACAAAAAATTAGGGGAAGAAAAAAATGTCAAAATCTCTTCATGGCTCCCATCCATACTTTCTGCTCAGTTCCATTCCTTTTAATAATATTTCTGTTTACTGTCACAATTCAATCAACTACTCCTTTTTGAGGTCAGATGATCTGCTGAAAATTTTTTTTTTTTTATTTATCGTGATTTTTATTATCTATTCTATATGTAGGAGCTGTATGACAGTGCCTCAATACCTATCGATGGACCAGTTGGCTTTGTTCATCAACATGTTGACATGACAAATTATGAAGTGGATCTTGGTGGCGGACAGACCGTAAGAGTTTCAACTTGTATTGATTCTAGATCTTAAGAGTGTATAAAGGCTCAGAAGAAGGGATTTTTCACCTCTTTCCCAATGACCCATGCATGCTGTTCCAAAATATGGTCAATATGATAATTTTTTTGGTGAAATATCGTTTTCTCATTCTCTCAAAATATGAAAAAGAAGGGGAAGGGGTCCAAAGAAAGGCCTCCCATCCCAAAGAAAGAATCCTTGCCCCTGTGAAAACGATGAAACAGTGGGTGATGCTATCAATGGAATTGCAAGATGAGAGTGATAATAACATTGCATTTCAAGTTTGACCTTTGTCTGACTTTGTCTGACTTAGTCTCATAGAGACTAAAAATATGCAACAATATACAAAAAATAAATGTCAATGAGTGCAGTAGTATGAATAATTTCATGAGTTGAAAGACTGGATGATCTATTCAACGAGGCAAAGCCAAGTTGAATAGAATGTTCAGTCTTTCAAGGAGTGAAATTATTAATACTATCGCACGAATGCAAAACATTCATTATTTGTTTTATATAACACCTAACTTCCTAAATCATATATTTTAGTCAAAATTTGATTGTACGTACCCCCATAGCTGACGTCACCACCGTGGGTTAGTATATACTAACCTGCGACCGTGGTTTAGTACCGAATAACCCATGGCATGTGACGACCAATCCTCCAATCAGATGTACAGAAATTAATAAGGTGTTATATATTATACAAATAATGAATGTTTATGAGTGTGATAGTATGAAAAAATTCATGAGGTGAAAGATTGAACGTTCTGTTCAACGAGACAAAGCAGAATTGAATAGGATGTTTATCTTTCAAAAAATGAAATTATTCATACTATCACACAAATGGAAAACATTCATTGTTTGTTTTATATAACACCTAACTTCCTAAATAGGCCAGATTTTGGTCAAATTTTGACTCAATGAGCAGAGAGGGGCAAATACTGTGTGTTATTTTAGACTTACCCACAATTGACCGTGCTATAGTGCTAAATAACCCATGGCATGTGACCACCAATCCTCCAATCAGATGTAGAGGAATAAATAAGGTGTTATATAATTAGTGTTAATTAATAATGGTGTCAATAACCATGATGATTGTGTAATGCACATATACCAACAAGCAATGTACAAAGTACTGTAGTTTTTGACAGAAAATGCCTAATGCATGGGTTCTCAAGTTATTTGGACCATGGCCACTTTTGCCTGAGTTTTGACAATATTAATTATTGTTGCTAGAACTCACTCTAATTAAACGTTTGATTTTTTTTAAATTTTTGGCTGTGTGATTATTTTTTTGTGGGGGAGGGGCACATTTGTATGTATGTTTCTGGCAGTAAGTGACCTGTGGGCTGCTACTTGAGAACTTGGAGCCTAGTGGATTGCAAAGGAAATGAAGAAACAGGTATTACAACTGTGCAACTTTAAAACTAAACACACTAGAGTCAAAACCCTTGAAGACTCTTTGTTTAAAATTTTATTAGACTGATGACTTTACCAAAGGATAGACCATTCCTTAGCTGAAGTGCATTATTTGGAAAAGGTCCCCCTTTTACAAACTATAAGGAGACCACCTCATTATCCTGCATCAGTATATGAATTGTTTTAGTGCAGTTTAATTGAATACCTTAACTGATTGGGTGGGGGTATTACATGGTAGAATCTTTTTGAAGCTGTATTCAAGTTTCATTTTTTGTTTTAATAAAACAGATTTGATTTCTTTCATAGCATGCTTTCTATATTACTACATTTCATTTTATATTTGTCTGGTGATTTGAATTCATTCCATATTTCATGACAGGGGACAACCTGCAAGGCAGCATTTGGGTATTCCTTTGCTGCTGGGGCCACGGATGGTGCAGGCTTCTTTCCATTCACTCAAGGTAAGGCAAAAAATGTTTTTTTTTGCCCTTTTCATTGTTGAATCGGTCATTTTTGATATTTCATGTCACCAGTTCTCCATGATCAGAGTTTGTCATATTGCTGAAGCAATTATCATTGCTATGTGAACCTTGTGCTTGAAAGAAATTAGCCAGTTATCATCGAGCCTTGTGAGACTTCTTGGTACTCTGTACCTCAGATGGACAGCTCTTATGGCCATAGATGGGGATTCTTTCTAATATGAGTCATGGAGTTGTTGCAATTACTAGGTAGCTGCTCTTAAGTATACATTATGATTCAAGGGCATTTGAATGGACAGCTCTCTCATTAATAGATAAAACTAGAACTACTTAACTCCAGTCATGGTGCTATTGCAATCTGTTAGGTAGCTGCAGCTATTTAGTACACACTACTTAAATTCAAAGGACACATGATTGGACAGCTCTGTGTACTCATTTATTGATAGCTGGATTAGAGGACTTGTGTGAAACTCTTGAAGTCCAACTGGCAATTAACATTGTGAACTGAAGTTACATTAAATGTTTGAAAATACATGCTGTGAGTTTGCTAAAGTTTTCATCATTGTGCTTCTAATATTTTCCCAGAAGCAAGCTGTAATTTAGTTTTAATCCATCATTTTGTATCTTCATAATCATTTGCTTCATCCATCCCCAGCAATCTTCATCTATCATGGTTTTTGTGGTCTATGTTCAAAGCCATTCGTTGTCATCAAGAAATTGTGAGTACTAGCCAAGTGTATGTTGTCAGAATGGTCACTGTTGTCATACTTACTGCCTACCATTATTATAACATCCTATGTTTATAGTGTAACCATACATGTATTTTCTGCTTCACCCAGGTAATGTACGTTATGATTCACAGAGAAGTCCACATGGTCATCAGAAGCTAGGACGGGGGAAGGAGGTGAGGGGATTGGGGGTTTGGGGCTACAACCCACAATATTTTATTTCAGTTTGAGGGTGTCTTAGTCTTAAAAGGTCCAATATTACCCATTTCCAATGTTACCATGGAAAATGCCAAACCTCTATAGGGTTGAATGGTTCAGCCCCTCCCCTACCCCATCATAGAACCCTTCAGATGTCACTGGTATACCATTGTAGCACTATGCAGGGTAAGGTATAGCACTAAAATGTTTATAGCAATTTTAAGTCTTTTTTGTTAATTCTTTTGTTAAAAATCATTGACCCTATGAAAATGTCCACAACTATTGCCTTTGTATAGCAATTTGATCAGCTTGTAAAGCAAAAAAAAAAAATAATTATAATAAAAAAAAAAAAAATAAATAAATAAACAAACGGACTGACAGACTGACGGACGGATGGATGGACGGACGAACAGACAAACACAAAATACAAAAAAATGTGATGTGAAATTAATAATTTACTAAATATTTTTTTACAAGTTCCTTTCAAGTTCTCAGTCTACTCAAAGCAGCTTTCAGTCTGCATAAGATTTCCATGGACTGAATCCCTCCCTTTATCAAAGCACTGCCCAGTCCTCACGGTGATCATTTGGTTTGGTCCTTCATGGGATGTTGAGCAGTATTTAGAAGTATGCTACCCTTTCACTAATACACACCAGGTGAGTCCGGATCACATTTTACTAGAACCATGGATCTTGCAGTAACTGACAGTTTCAGTGCTGGTTTTTAATATGAAGGTTTATTTTTAGGGACAATTTCAACATATTTTCTTTTATTCGCAGCTGAAACAGAGACCATGCCTTACCTTGAAATCCTTCGTGATGCTTTGTTGGCAAAACCATCTGAAGAACTTGTGGCTTGTCAAGAGCCCAAGCCTATTTTGTTGCCAATTGGAGAGGTACTTCTGTATTAACTTTGTGCACAACCTCACAATACATTAGTCTTTCAAACTCCCTATTTCATTGAGCATATTTTATGCTTAGGCCAGCAACATTTACACTAAAGCATGGTATGATATCAGTATCAGAAAGGTAAATATTTTATTTGTAGGACAAAGTTTTCATACCTTAAAGCCCTGATTTATAGGTGTAGAAAAATGGCAATAGATGAGTTGGTAATTGTTTTCACACAATGCATCTTTGGATGGGTCAAAGATGAAGTGAATTACATATATTTGTGGCAGTTATCAATTGTACGTGAACGCGTGTCATTGGTATTACAATTTAAGCACCGATAAAGAAGTGCAGGCACATTCGCTGGGTGGGCAAGTATATCACATGCATACGCACACAGGTGAAAAAGTTGTCACGGTGCATCTGACCTTGTGACCCCACCGGAAGTACTGAATTGCCCAAAATAAGGTAGATAGGTAATTTAAAGTTTCAAGGAATATGGTTTTCACAGAAAAAAATTACTACTTTGTGGGTTTATGAATAATTTGCATAACCAAGCATTCAAATTTTCAAATGATGCAGCATTAATATTCTGTAGTATGTAATATTTGTGCGATGTAAAGCAATTACCAAAGTTTACTGATGAGACTGAATGGTTTAATAGTGATAAAATCTATGGTCTATCTGTGTTATTTTGATGCAATTCAAACAGAGTATTTTCCTTAAAATATGGTGCTCTATTTATGTTTTATTTCTCGAACCAGATGAGTACTCCATGGGAGTGGGCTCCAGCCATCATTGATACTCAGATGTTTAGACTCGGTCAGTTTGCCATGATTATCGTACCTGCGGAATTCAGGTGGGTTGATCTTATATCCTCACAGGGGTTTCTCTTTTAACTTTTTTACACTTGCCAGCTGGACTAGTGATCCAAAATTCTGGTTAGTCTGGAAGCTATTTTCACAAGCCTGCCTATTTTCATATTCAAAAAGTAAAATGAAAATTTATTTTATTCATTTTTGAACAATATTGAATACGGATGACAGGCAACATGAAGGGGAATGCGAATAACCTTTGAATTAGTAGAATACAGAGAATCTAATTCAGAGGGAGTTTGAAAATGTTTAAAAAAAGTTTAAAAACGGATAAGGCATGTTGAGAATGATGTCATATTTATTGTCTGCCAAATCGGTGTGTAAGGACTGGCAATATCTTCAATGGGAAAATGAGTAGTAAATAACGAAACTAATCATGACAGCTGGTAAATATTTGAGCTGGAACTGAGATATTTTGTTAGTGATAAATAGGTGTGATGGTCTGTGCATTGTAGAAAATAATTTTTAACTGTGGATAGGAGGTAGTCAGATTTTTTTAACTTGCCAACCAGACTACCAAGAGGAGGGTTTTCACTCACCTGCTAATGTTTTCAGTTGCAAATGGCCAGAGGGCGAGTGCTAATTTCGAACCCTGCTTCACCAGCCCACTGCTCCCACTCTTTAGGAAAAAATAGAAAAACCTACAAAACATCTGGAGTTTTGTCATGTTCTTGATAGCCCTTGAATTATGGACATTTTGTCTAAAAAAAGGCAATGTCTAATATTGAAAACCTTACACATACCATACTTCATATCATCTTGACAAATGTCGGCATGGTGCGTAGATGTATGTAAGTGTATTTGTGTATATAAATGTAAATTTCTTTGCACAAACATGAATTCATGGAATACATCTTCTGTATGGATACATTTTTTTAGTGGGGGCAATGTTTTTCGATTTTTTTGGTTGCAGTGAATTCTTACTTCTTGAATCAAACCAGCCATGCTGAACTTAAAGACGTATGGGTTTTAATTTATATCGTCTCAGAGAATAGGGGCACATTAAAGTTTTATTACACATCACCTCTGTCTGATTATTGTGGTGTACAGGCAATTAACGACTTAAGAAATGTGCTCAGAATTATACAGTCTGAACTCAGTTCAGACTGTATAATTACAATGATGTACAAACTTTTTAGTTTGATTTAAATTTTGGGATGAATGGAGTTCTGCTTAAAAGGTTGGCAAGAAGATGTGATTATATTTTTAATTTGTCAAAATAAGTAAAGCATTATGAAGCCAAATATCATTTTGAAATTAAAAAACATTTGAAAAGTCTTAACTTATTTTTGTGTCTTAAGTCTAGGTATATTTCATATTAAATATATATTCAATTGAATTATAGGGAAAATGTAAAAAAAAAAATATGAAAAAATTGTATTTTTCTCCTGTTTCTTTGTTTTTAGCACTATGGCAGGAAGAAGACTGAGAAACACAGTGACCCATGTAAGCATGCTTCAATTTTTTCCTCTTGGTAGTTTATAAAAGAGTTGCAATTGGTACAAAATGGTTTTATCAGATTGATTTATATCAAAGTTTTGCTGTGACTTCATCAGAAATACCAATATAGTAATGTGCCATGAATAGACATTTTCGGATATGTTTCAACGCAATGCATTATGGAAGTGGGTCAAAGGTGAAGTGTACCATGCTAACACTGTGCTTGTGTGTTTTACACTAGTCAGGGTACCCCTAGGTCCTTACTTCTTATACACATGCAAGTTGCCATGGTCACCTTGACTGGGTTACCCAGCTGGAGCACCGAATTTCCGAAAACGTCTATTATAAGTGATGATAAGAGGAAAGTGTAATTCACGATGGAAATGAACACTTTGAACAAAGAGACAATATTATAAGTGTAAGCCCCTTAAATTAATGTAGTCAATACAGTAGCCACTACTGAACATTCCATGATGTACCCTCTTAAGAATTTCCCAACCCCCTCTCCCGCCTCCCCTCATCCTACATCTTTCCACCACTTTGGAAGTGTAATGGTTATCACTTCCGTATAATGGTTGCACAAACCATTGATCCATGTAAGAAATTTGTAAGTTTCATGCAAGTGTGACATGGATAATTTACCACAAGATTGAAAAGAATACTTTAAGTAATAATTTGATGCTGGAAACAGTGTTCACACAGAATTTATCATGAAAACTAAAAAGTGGTGGGTGTGGAAGTGGTTGTGTACGGTGCTAGGTTACTGTTATCTCGGCCATGTTACAGAAGTTTTATTGTAATTGTATGGTAGAGCCTGCGAAAGTCATGAAATTGTGACATTTGTAGAAGCTTTTAATATTTTTTTTTTCTTGCATTCTTCATTCATAGGCTTTGCAAGATGAAAGTATGGTGGCTGAGATTGTTGGTCTCTCAAACACGTATTCAGATTATGTTGTCACTGAAGAAGAGTACGATGTGAGTTTATCATGTGCATTAAAATTTTATGTTGTGGTTTTGGTTTTACTCTTTTTGTCATATTTTCAAGTAAGTGCCTTTAGATTATAATTTGCTTAGAAGTTAAAGATTGAAGTTCTATATTTCAACAAATCTACAGTGGGTCAGTGTTAGGTTAGGGTAAGGGGCCTAATGATTAGAGGGTTAGGGCAGAGTTGTAATCAAGTCATGACTGAGTCACAACTTGCAAAATTCCCTCACTTGAAAAATTCTGACCAATTTTCCCCCATTGAAATATCACAGTGACTCGAGTCATGACTTGACTCGAATTGCTATAATGAGTGTAGTTGACTTGACTTGCCACAAAAAAGGGTGACTTGGTTACAACTCTGGGTTAGGGTAATGTGTGTCAGAAAATAGAGATATGGGAACAAAGGTGTAACTGATCAAAATATCATTGCTGCTCACTGTGTTCATGCCTTACCCTTGTTAATGATTTGTTTACATTTAACAGTGGTAGTTTATTTGGAATAGGAGCCAGCTGTACTACCTTGAAATATAAGTATCAGCCCATGTGGTCTGCTTACAAGCGGCGTAATTCACCAAGAATGTTTGCAGATAAAAAAGTGTCATATGTTCCAGACCTATGTAGTGTATCTTGCCAATAGATGGTCTTCACAAGAAGAAATGTGCATACATAATGTGCATATCTAATGCAAGCTTTATAGTTGTCTGCATGCAATAAAGCAACGCCAACACATGCAGGTGTGTACTACACAGTTGTGCATTGTATAAGACTTCAATCCTTGATAGAAGTACATGGGACAAACCATACTCTTTGTATCAATGTTGAAGTTTCATAGCAGGTTGTGCTGCAGCAACGTTAAATAGGGGGGCAGATTGGGGTCGGGGAGGGGGCCGGAATGGTGATCTAAAGTTTGCTTATTTTTGTCATTGATTCCTTGCCGAAGGCAGGCAAGGAATCTATGCGATGGTGATGTCGTGTGTGTGTGTGTGCTCCTAAGCTGTGTGTGGGGTTGCAGCATGTATGTGTGCACTCACAAACATGGCCTTAGCGGGTACCGCGACAGTCGGCTCGAGCTCCGCTCT
>WURT03182656.1:0-10211 GCA_009936505.3 Holothuria glaberrima | reverse complement strand
AAGTATGAGATCCCTCACAGTTATGCTTCTTGAGATATTGTGTTTACAAGATTTTGACCTTTTGACCTCTGGTGACCTTTGATTCCCACCAAAAACAATAGAGATCATTTTACCAATATGGACCATGCTCAGACCAAGTATGAGACTCCTTCAAGTTACACAATTTGAGATATCGTGTTTACAAGCAATTTCCAAGGTATTCACCATTTGACTTCCGGTGACCCCAAATAACCTTTAATCTTCACCAAAAATAATAGGGATCATCTACTCAATAAGGGGTATCTACATGTAAAATATGAGATCCATTGAGCTTACCGTTCTGTTTACAAGCCAAGCGTCACATACATACACACATACATGCATACATACATACACACACATGACATCACCATCGCATAGATTCCTATGACTACGTCAAGGAATCAAAAACCAAGGCCAAAAGTTGCATATTGCACCATCTAGTGGTAAGTGAGATAAAGACAAGGGAGGCCGCCCTTAGCTGGAGGGCGCCCTCTCTCCACTGTGCTATTAGTTTGCAAGGGTCTAGTTGAGGGTAAGTGGGGACTACAAGTGTAAATAGGAGATAAGAGAGGAGTTGTAGACTAAGCAGCTTCAAGGACAAAACCTTGTGCTAGTAAAAAAGAAAAAAAAATACAGAAATGCTGCAATGAGGGGGTTGCCAAAGTACTTTTTCATGAAAGGTAAGGTATAGGTCAAACAGTACCTACTTTAAGAGACAACTGAACTGTCTCTCTTCAATTTACCTCTCTCACTTCATTTAACATTCATAGCTTCAAAAACAAAACATTTCCTGTTTCATCTTTACATTTTTACACATCATTAATACCAAAATAACCACCTTTTTATGACCTAAAAGTAGAACAGAATTTCATAAGAAATATATTGTCTATTTGATGTAAGCTGTTGCAACATTAGTTAAGCTAATACATTACGGTATTAATATTTTTTAATACACTTTTTGAGCTGTATTAATTGTATCTATAATAGACTAATCTGCTAGAAACCAGTGAAGGAAAGACTTTGAAGTTCTCATTTCTCCACGGTCATTGGTGCCCATCCAGGAAATCTGTCTAATCAGGCATACACACAAACAACCACAAGTGAACTGCTGTCTCATAAATGTTTTATTTACGATCTACATTAGCCATCTGAATCTCAACTGCTATCTACTTGTAATGGTTAAAAGAATTGCTTAAGTCAGAAATTTATTTTTGATGTGTTCAAAATAGACATAAACCAGATGGGTGATGGAAATTATATCAATATATTTCAATCAAATCTGATGAATTTGTGGAGTGACTGCATCATAGTTTATTGGCCTTCAACAACCTCCAAACAAAATACAGGAAAACTTACAGTAACCATAAAAACATATTGAAGGTTAAAACCCAAAAGAAAACACTGCCCTTCATTAATGTGAGGGATCCATATCACATTCCCTTGCTTTAGGAGAAAATATGGTAGCTGGCTGTTTAGACCTCAAAAAAACTGTTTACAGGAACTGACTGACTACAAAGTAACTAGAGCAATTCATTTTGATAACCTCTTTTTAGCATCAAAAACATTTTTGCCTTACACTATTCTTTCGAATAAAGCACACGTACCATTAACTAACAAGCCTACAAACTAATGACCCAACAACTTTATCCCACCTCTCAAGATACCTTATATCAACAGTTCCATATCATCCCTGCTTCTCCCCCTAAAATCCCCCCACCCCTTGTTAAAATTTCCAAAATATTCTGTTGACTTAACAGTTGTTCTGTTTCCCAATTCTACAGTACATTTTACAACACTAAAATCAATACATGCATCCAATACATTATCACTTGCTCCCTTTTGAAGAGCTACCAGACTTTCCATGCAGGACTTGGCAGGGATAAAATTTATGAAAATTTTCTCAGTATTTTATTTGGAATAAAAGTGACAATTTTTTTCAACAAAAGCTTTACAAAAGACTCCCACCCAAAGTACTGACTGGTCATATCAAATATTTCTTATCAATATTTAAATGACATGCCCAGCAAATATCATTTCCAAAAGCATCATAAATAAAAATTCTACAGGGTAAGCAGCTTTCACACCAACTTATGACCCTCTTTTTCTTGTGAATTTCTGTCCTGATGTATGAAAAATCTCTTTCACAACTGAATTTGGGCAAGCTACTCTACAGTTGTTCAAAGTTGTGGCCCCTAGATGCTCCTTGAGGAAGGACTAAACGATGATTGAAAATGATTCTATGGTACTTTCGAGGTGATAAAGTTAGTGTGGAATGCCCCTCTTTTTTCTTTTCCCCTTTTTCTTTGTGATCTTATGGTAAGAAAATTTCACAAGCTAAAACAACCAAGCAACACAATCTCCTTTATGTACTACATGAACAACATTATAACTTAATTTCTTTGCTTGTTCAATAAAGAACATTGCAAGTGTTGGCCTGAGTTAGATGAGGTTTCACGAGCTCAGTTTCTAACCAATTGGTTTATGGGGATAGAGAACATATGTTGCGGGTGATAGCAGGATGCCATATTAACAACAAATGCTACAAGTCAAAGCAAGTCTTCATATATGATTTGGATTATATGTTTTCTTTACTTACAACAAGAAGTAGGAAATCTCTGTGCAAATTTCTAGGAATTTTCCAAGCTTTTTGAAAAAATTTCACGACCTATCAAATCATGAAAACTATCCTTTTAAAATTTAATGACAATCATCTTTTCAATATTATCATACTTCTCAGAACTTGGAAACATTATTGAAACTGTTCAAGTTAACATCAGGTACAACATAATATATTAATTTTGCCTTTCCAGGACTTATATCATTCCTTGAAAATTTAATGAACCTCAAGCCTGGCGATTTCATGACTTTGACAGATTTCCCACAACCTTGGAAACCCTTTGTTTCCCCAGTGACTGAAAAACAGTCACTCAAACCCAAGAAACCCAACAAGTGCTTTGAATTTGCAGAACTGGTACCCCTGGCAAACTCTTCGAGAAACACAAGAGAACGTAAAGCTAAAGGGCAGGAACCTAAAAGGGCCCGGACGAAAAAAACCCCACTGCAAAAATACAATCAACCAAATCCACTGTATATCGTAGTAGAACAGACTTACAAAGATCTCTTTTGAAATTCAGTCCAAAAAGGAAAACTAATCCACAATTTCAAAAGAAAATGGCTTAGGACTCAAATTACGTGTCAAAGCTTCTGACGAGGCAAGTGAAAAGAGGGCACGGAAGGCCACCCTCTGTCGGAGGCCGGCGTTTCCACTGTGTGATCAAGACTTGCCAGGACTTCATTACAGGTAAGTGAGGGTTACAATTGTAGACAGGAGGTAAGGGAGGGGGTATGTAGATTCAAATATACCCTTCTTGTCAAGGAAAAAGTTGTCACAGCCAGTAGCCACTCCTGAGACAATACATTTGCCAATGGGGAAGGAGAGGAAGGGAGAAAGGTGGGGAAGGGAGGAAGAAGGGGACATTTTCTGCATCAATGCTGGGTTATAATATTTTCATCAACTGCTTCTCGCACCAACAGACAAAACTCCTGACAGTTCTTCAATTTTCTTCATATTAAGCCGCCAGACTACTGACTTCATCAACCGAACTCAAATCACTTGTGACATTTTCAAATATTTTCCATGTTGTCAGAGTCAGGTTGATGATACCTTCCTGTTTACTAGTTACAATCATACTGCACCAGTTGTCAGTATGTTTCAAACCAAAAGTCCAGGGAATTTACTCACTGGCGTTTAATTTTCAAAATGGCATACTTCAAGCTTTGTTGAAAGGATAAGTGTGAAGAGTTCTGTCAGTTACAAACCTAAAGAACCCCACATCTCTGCATGAAATGGCAATTACTGCTCAAGAACAAGGTGAAAGAAATACTGATCTTGGGGGGCACCCCAAAATAGGAGGGGGAGTTTGATAAGTGAGATAAACTAACAGATGGTGAGATAAGCTCACTGAGCAGTGCCTGAGATGAGGACAACTTGGAGACAGTGAGAGGAAGAAGAAAAGGAGGTGAGGTCACAGTAACTAAGGTCAAAGGTCACCTCTTTATTTCTAATATAAACAAAATAACGAACCAAGGAAATATACTCGAAAAGAAGGCAAATTATGGAATACTGTGAGAGGTAAACCTGGCTTTCCTGTTAAAGAGTTTTGGTCATGATGTTTTTAAAAATACAACTATTTGCAAATGTATGAGTGTTATCAAAACAATAAGTAAGGGAGTTAGAGAGGGCTAAGGATTCAAACAAAATGCTCAACTGATGAAAGTGACAGAAAAACCAGTAGGTGACTTGTGAAGAAGGTTCTCAGATTAAATATGACAAAAACTTACCAACCAGGAATTCAGAGTAGCCAAATGAGAACCAAAAGACCAATGAATAATTACAATTTATGAAGTTAAACCCACTAAATAACAATAGCCTATCAAAAAGAACAAAAGGTCAAAAGGGTATGGTTGGCGTCTGTTACAGGATGTGGGATTGAGGGGTCCCATGTGTACAGAAAATTGAAACTGATGCTTCTTGGTCTGAGGGGTAAGCCTGTATTAAAGGTACTGTAGTTGGTAGTGTTGGAGACAGGTACTAGAGAGAGATAGACCAGTAAGGTTCGTTGTGTTGGAGACAGGTAACAAAGAGGGGGAACATAAATACACACCATGAAAAGTAAGACCATAAACACTGTAAACTTAAATACTGTTGACTACATTGTATAATACAGTACTCAGAACCCCATTTATCCCAACTGGCCTTGCAATTTCTACCATACAAATATTCAACACAACTGAGGTAGCATCCACTAAGTTTTCAGTGCATTAAAAGGCAAAATTCAACTTTGGAAATTCCAACCAAAAGACAGTTATTTTCCTTGGCAGGGACTTTTACAGTCATGTTTAAATGTTATGATGACTAAAGAGCATGCATCTGGGTACAGACAATAATTTATATTCCTTGCTAAATTTGGAAGAAAAAAGTCATACATGTTGGTTGAAATTGCTACGAGTCACTAGCCAGTACAGGCTGCATATCCCACACATAGATATAATATACATTTAGATAGCATTATAAGACCTACTTTCACTAAATCTGGTCACCAAAAATAAAATATTTTGGGACATCTTTTCCTGTATTTTTATTAGCCATTTCCCAATTACATATTAGTGAAATGTTTTGGCACACTTTCTTGAGGACCCATTGTACCACGACACTTACAGCCAAAACTTGAAATCCCCTTTATATGAATTTTTCAACTATCCAAACTTCCTTCTGTCCTGATGTGTTCCATTAAACAGGGTTTTACTACAGTTCATTTTGAGCAAACAAAGTACCACAGTGTATAAAGTGCTGACTCTCTACAAGTTACCAACTTTTTACAAGTTACTGACTTCCACCCACTGCAAGAGCTGTAGAAATCTCTCCTAGTTTTCTCCTTCTCTGCAAATGCAGCAATGTTGACTACATCATTTCCCTTGAGTCCCCCCTACCTCAAATATGCCCATATGCAAACTCCTCTCACTCTATGCTGTCCAATCAGAGGGACTGACAGATTCTGCTGTGACACCCCCTCCCCTAAAGCACTGGTAATGACATTTACTAAACTGTCCTTTCTAGTAGCATTTAAAGACAGCATGGACATGTGACTGGGACAGCATTCTTACCTCCTACGTAATATGGCTCTGATAATGCTCTGATCTGGCTCTGTCTCAGTGTAGGGCTTTCATCCATGCTGCTAACAATCAGGGGAATTATAATTGACAACACTCAGAACATACCATGTTACCCATCCACTTAAACCCTTAAATGTTAAGTTCCCTAGATAATCTTGAAATATCAAATAGAGCCCAGCAGTAAAAGACATGTGATCCTTAATAAGCAGATCCCATCAGTCATGTTGTGATCTTGGTCTCTAAATTCAAGGTTAATTGTTACTGTATACTGGGTTCCCTACATCCCCATGAAATGTACCTCCATCCTATGTACATGTCCTTCCGGATCTAATCCACCATAATTGAGAAGAAAAAGAAGGAAGAAGACGGTCTCTCTCCAGAAACAAAAGACACTCCCCGCTGGGTCAAACTGGGCGGTGGAGACAAGGAGCCAGGAGGAGGTACATCCTCTAGACAAGTACAGAATGTTCTTAGAACAAAGAAAATGAAATTTCATCAAATTACCCCTTGTTGATTGTAGGGATATCCATAACAAACATGAACTTTAAAACAAATTTTCTGTCCTTAGTAATTTAATTATGATTCTGTTAGGGCATACTTAGCATTTTTGAATGAGCAGAAAACAAGTTTTAAACAATTCATCACATGACTGAGTGCTTGCCTTAGTAGCTGCACACTTACTTAAAGGTTATTGTTTTGACGAGCAAAACTGATATTAGACATATTATCTATGTAAATAATTAATTTACCTTACATCAAAATTGCAAACGAGAATTTTTCCAAGTATCCCCCAAAAGTGATGAAATTTCAAAAATGGGCAACTTTAGTGAATATAATGTATCTAAACTGATGCAATATCAATGCAAAATCTCCCTTGAAGTTTGGATTGGTCTCTCTAGAGAGGTTAAGACCAGGCAGGATGCTCTCTGTAGAAGGGTGCCCTCCACCAGTACTATCAACATGCTGAGGACTTGTGGGTAAGGGGAGGATAACACATAAACTAAGACATACGAAGGGGCAATGTAGGTTACAAGTACTTTGAATTTGTTAACCACAATAAACTACAGCTGTCAAGACATAATTGAAGCTCTCTGATTTACAAAAAAAAATTATCAAATACAACTTGAAATTATTCTATTTATGAACCATTCGGTTTTGTGTTTTTTGCCAACAAATTCAAACAAATTACTGAAAATTTGTTAAATTACAGGTATATTGACAGAAATCTATTGCTGAATTGAACCCAAGCAGACTTAACATTGAAGTGCTCTCAATCACTCACATGAAATGAGTACAAACTTTTCATGTGTACAAAACTGTACACAAATGCTATATTGTTCATTATTTCTTATTGCATGCTTTGGTAACAGTATGGAACAAGATACCAACTCATTCAGAATACAATGATTGCACTTCCATTGCACTGTTTCATTTTTGAAGCTATACAGAGAAAAGACTCAAGGTCATTTCTTGGTCACATATGTAGAAGAAACCTAATGGAGTGGAGACAGATCTTAGATTCTATAGACACAAAAAACCAAAAAATTTGAAAAGAGAAAAAAGTATTAAAGGGCATCTTGGTTTTGTCTAGGAAGATTTGAAAACATTTTATAGACATGAGATTTACTTCACTAGACATAAGTGACCTGCCCTATGGTACTTTGTCAGACTATCACAAAATTACATGACATACTGACAATACACAGCCATGTTAAGCTTCTTACAAAACAGACGGAAAATGTGTTATCGTGCATCAATTACTGAGCATTTATGGAAGAGTGCATGCCTGTAGGGATACGAGGCAATCTTTAACCTACAGTAAAATGTGTATCAAAGAAATAGCAAACTATGTGTTGATTCACCCACTCCGTGCCCCTTCCCAAGTTTGCATGGCTCCAGTAGTATTAAATGGCAGCCTTGTATTGGCCCCAGTGGATAGTACGGGGAATGATTTTGGGTCAATAGGGAAATAAATGTTCACAGAGCAATTCCTTTTGCTTGAGCATTAAAAAAGCTCTGGCAAACTTTGGATACAGCAGATTCAATGATGGTTGATCCTCAAGCAAAATTTTGGGTTTGTAAGAAGTCTTTCATTTTAAAATGACTAAAGATGAGACATGACTTTTGCATGGGATGCAGTCAGGGCAAACTGCAACGATTTCTTAAGTGTAAAGTTTTATCTTAGGAGTATGGTGCTTATTACGACAATAATTTTCACACACAATGTTATCAGACAAACTGAGTCCCTAACATTTTTGCAGGCTCTGTGCAATATGTTAGTAAGGAAGTGTGCTTACAGTAATTGTCATATACTGTAGGTCTCTGTTTCTACCCTTTGTTTGAGAATCGAGCAACACTTGTGGCTTCCAAAGTTGCAATTCCTCATAATAATTGATTAACCTCAATAGTTCTAAGTGGGACATTCAACCATCATAATCACATCATTCAGTAGATTTTGGGAACTCAGCCTACCATGACCTTAGAATTGTTCCACTGTCTGTTATGATCTATCATAAGTTAGAATTCTTTTTTCCCACTTTCTTTTACCTTTTCTGCTTTTTGCCAGGAGGAGATTTGGAAATTAAAAAGTTACTGCAAATTTGTAAGATTTTCAACTTCTTTTCTTTTCTTTTTTTTTTAAATTGGTGACCAAAGCAGACCAAATGTGAATTCTCAAGTCCAGACTTTACCCAATCGGAGCACTCCTACATTAACCAAAACCAAATTCTGAACCAAACCTTAATTTGTAACTCAAATTGACAAAATCCAGAACACCTCTTTAATTATTTCAATACTTCTCACCCTTGATTCCAATCACCCATGGACAAAATCGGTTCCGATACACTGAGAAACTTCTATAGTCTGCTTTGATGCCACTCTTTCCTTGAGAGAGTTCATCAACCTACTATTCAATCATCCAAGTGTGGAAGCTATTTATAGGCATCCCTCTAAGCTTACTCAGACAAAGTAGTTCAGGTGGAAGCACACCTTCCTCGAGTGAAATTTAACATTAATGGGGCATGATAAATATCCTGTGAATTTCTAAACCGTGCAATAATGTATGCTGGACAACATTCTTATTGTTTCCACCTTGGGACAATAAGCCTCATCACCATCACATCCTTAATACACAAGTATGATGCCATGCAAGTTTTAAACTGAACATTTTTGGACAAATTTAGGCAATTCCTCTTTTCTGATTTCTGATATAAAACAAGTTTTGAAACTAACAAGTAAGTTGGAGAATTCTTTACAACAACAGAATAGTGAAACAACCAATGACAAATAAAAATTAATACATGAAATAGGACCTTGTCGCATAGGCAAGTGTCATTTCAACTATGAAAGGCAGTAAAATAGTAGCCAATCAAATCAACTGCTAACATCTTCCAAAGTCATATCAGTAAATCATTTCTTATGAAGTTATGACCAGGTTAATTTCTGAGCAACCTTTTCAAATAATGTTCCTTTCCAAAGAAAATCATCATTTGTAATTTTGACACAAGGCCACACGTTCGCTGTCTGCAGCACTAGACCTCAGAGTGCTGACGCCAGTGATGCAAGGTTTCAAAATCAGCCTCCATCGATTACTTCCAAAGCTTGCATCAATGACACGAGAGCAGCGGATGGATGATTTGTTATCAGGGTCTTCGTTAAGCTCACTTTTTGGAAAGCCTTGTATTGATTGGTGGTTAAAATGTGAAAGAGATATTGTTGAGAATTGAGAGGAAGAATGATGTCTGACAATTGTCAGATACCTTACTTCTGTGATCTTTCAGTAGATGTGACATTCATGTTAAGACAAAACACTGTAGGCCACAGGTTATAGCAATTAGTGTGCAGTAATTGGATGTAAACTATTTAAGTTTTCAAAAAGGGGTGTGCATTCTTCTCAGGGCAAAAGCCTTTTGTTTTTAACTCAGAATTTGTGTAAATTTGTAGTTTGTCAAGTGTGAATTAACTCTACAGTACTTAGCTACAGAGGAAAGATAACTACGCATTACCTTCAATTAGTAAAACGACCATGAGGCAGTCTCCCTAAAACTTCATGGTTATGGAATCTACGAGCTCCGATACTTACCTCCTATTAACATACATAACCCTAACTTGCCACAGTATTACCTGCCAAAAGAAAGATAACTTAGTGGAAGAGAGCTTCCCAGTGGGCAAGGCTTCTCAATTCTTCATTTGCCTGCCTTTCAATTTTAACCAAATCATTATCACTCTAAAAATAACTTATCAACCAGTTCCCAAAAACTTTACCTGCAGGTTGGGAATGTATGAACCCTATTCACCTTACTGTTACTGTTTTACCGCAGAATCATTCCTGGTAAAGTTAGGCAAGAATATACTTACTTCGGGGTCGTGACCTAGGAACTCACCCTCATGATCGTCTGGCACTGAAACTAGGCAGTCAATAACTGCTAAGTGCATACAGTTAACTAGAAAGCCAAAAGGCTTAGTGATTCCTTGCCATGTGATATATTGTAACAAGCACAAGTCGCCTATATGACAAG
>WURT03182645.1:0-10211 GCA_009936505.3 Holothuria glaberrima | reverse complement strand
CACCGAAACTGCTTTAACTACGGCCTTGCCATTTAAACACATAGTGATATCTTTGCTTCTGAAATTTTTTCACTTGGGGCAAAGTAGAACTTTCAGACTAACTTTTGGTCTTTCCGCCAGTAAAAGTTTCTTCTGATTGGTTGAGCGGAACCCTTGGCGAATTTTAGTTAAAATAAAACTTCCCTGTCTGAAGTGCTATAATATGTTTTTGTTCTCTTTGTTTCTACGATGCTGTTGTTCAGTTTTGAATGGAACAGAAATTGCAGGTTTTTGATACAAAGCTGAATTTCATTTTTTTTTCACTCATATGAAGGAATACGTATGCCAGTAAACATGTCTCAAATGTCGATAGATCGTATATTTTAAAGTTTTGCACGGTTTCAAGAACATGTTAAGAGGAAAGATGGTTCCAAAATTGTCCGTTGTTACACTCCGGGTCCAAAACTGTCCATTCATGGTAGTGCTATTCATAAAACGGGGAAGCCAATGTGGCTTTTTTCGCGGATCAATGACGTTGGCCAAATAAAATGAGTAAAATAATGAAATCTATAAGCATTCCTTTATATTAGCATTAGAAACCGCGGGATACACTCAAACAAGCTTTGCTACCTATAAAAAAAACAACTCCATTTTCATTAAAATTTCATCCCCTTGTAAAAATGGAGAGCCTCAAAGGCCTACACAGCTCTCGTATTGGGCATTTACCCTCCATTATGCAAGAAGTACAATACTGAGGATCTCTCACTTTGCGTATTGATACGCTACAGGAAGTGTAACAACTGTAACGTATATGGTGGGGGTCAGAGGTCATTTGAGATCACCATAGTTAAAAAACTTCTTAACAACGTTCCAAAGAAGGGTAACATGATAATTTTATTCTTGGCAGGTAAGGCATCAACGCGCATAGTAAGGAGAAAAACTTATGGGTTTGGGTTGAGGTGAAAGTCCATTTGGGGTCATGACAGGTTAAAATGTGAAATTGCATGAACTATTAATAGCATATTTTAATGTCTGTCATTCTGTTAGTGGCCCTCGTTCTGCCCTGCATGGCCCGGCGACCCCCGGCAACGATCTCGGCACTAAGTAGAATGACAAGGTTTTCATGTACTATTGCTTTCTTCAAGGGTTCATGGGTCGGAAGCTCTGGTTGTGTAAATCATTTCCTAATAAGCCATTGCATGGTTTCTGATTTAACTCAACCGACTGCATGGTCAAGTGGTTCGACTTGTAGCCAGAAGGTCGGGGGTTCGAACCCTGGCCGGGTCATACCAAAGACTATAAAAATGGAACCCACTGCCATTGTAAGCCGTAAAACCTCATCTAACTAACCAAATTCTGATGTAACTCCGGATGAGGGACTTCAGTACCTTAGCTATATTATTGTATTAACCTTAGCTTACTATTAGTAGCAGGAGAAAAGGTTTTGCTCCAGATTAGCCTACCTTTTTTTCATTCCAGGCTTGTTACTTTTTGATTTTCCTCTGAAGGTACCGTTGTCATCCTTTACAATAACACAAATGAAAAGAAAAGTATGAAAATTACACTAAATTTGATACAACATTTTCTATGTTTTACTTTAAATATGCACTCTTTTATCGTCGATTGGAGTTTGAAAGGAGTGAACATTTTCTCATGAGAGAGAATGATGACCACTCCAGATAAATGGTAGTAGTTCAGCTCTACCCGGAAACGCCACGTTAAGGTTATCAAAATCAGTACTTTTCATCCTTGATTGTGTAATTTTCATTCCTCTTATTTCATCTGGCATTTGAATCTAATTGAAATTACTATTATTCAAAGCAGGAACAACAACTCACGCTCCAAGAAGAGTAAAGCAAAGGCATATATCTTTCGTCCGGTGGATTAGACTCAGGTGTAAATGGTTGCTAAAATAAAACATTAAAATAACATTTGAGAAAGTGTATGTTGCAAAGCAGCTTCAGCAGAAAAAAGCAACGTCACAAGCTCGTTGTAAAGCCTATCCTTTCTTACAACATATTTAAATATGTGAGCTTAAACCTACGTAATGAATACTAATGAGCATAAAGAATAAATACCACTGGAGTATATTTTAGATGTGTTAGATATCAACTCTCTCCAAAACACGAATAAATCCCATCTTAAAACGTTGTCTTCTGAATCATAAAATGCGTCAGGGGCCGCAGAGCCAATTTTGAAGTGCGGGGGCTAATCATCGAAGCCGCCCGATATGTTCAATAAAGTAAATGCAGCTTGACGCGGCCCAAAATACCCACGGCAGAAAAAGTGTGGGGGCTAAAGCCCCCGTAGCCCCCCTGTCTCCGCGATCCCTGTGCGTATGAGATCTTGTAACCTGAATTGAGTTGTGTGACATAAATTTTGGTCCAGTTTCAATGAATGATAATGGTGTAGATGTGATACTGAGTTTTGTCAAATATTACCTCCTAGAGATACATACAAAGTAACATATCTCTGATAAGGACTAGTAGCCATTGCGTTGTTTAAACATACAAACATGGATGATTTACAAACACACACGTTAGTTTAAATGCTGAACGTGTTAATCTATGTCTATTTTTTACCAGTCCGTAGCAAAGTAGTCCAGTTAAAATGGTATAGAAATATGATATCAAAGAAACAAATAAACTGATTAAAAATGTTCTGCGACCTACCTATGACGTAATTATGACGTCATAAGGCCTATATGAAATTATACTACGTCAAAAGATTTAAAGTTGAGGCATAACTGAAGAAAATTTTCTTTTCTAATAAATTTATTGTGAGTACATATTAGAAGCATGGTACTTAAGATAATAGCATATTAAGTAGCTAGCACGAAGGGGTATTTTGTTCGTTTTGCTGTTAATGTGACGTCATGTTACTTCATCGTGGTTTGAAGATATGATGAACTGCCATTATTATTTTTTAAAGAGGGTTTCCAGTAAGCATATCTATTTGATGATTTTATCGCTATCACTTTCTTGCAGTTAATGTACTGATCATTTTGGCATATTCATGACACCACGTCAAACCATTACGTCACATTACGTCACATGATTTATAGATATGATAATTTCAGTATTGGGAGTACTAAGTTATTCTCTTCGCATTCTGCGATGGATCTGTAGTTCGAAATCAGGGGACAAATTTTGAGTCCAGTCGTGGATAAGTACTGACAAGCACTTTACTACTGTGAGACATGTATTAAGGATCATCCATGTGTAGCTTTACACAGTATACATGTTCAAGGGCGTCAATTTGATTCGGAAGTGTGGGACATCTGGCCTAAAACTTCTCTTCTATACTGGTGAGGAGTTCAAGAGGAGGTGACCCAGATGCAAAATGGTGCCAAATGTTTCAATATGTGGAAGTACCCTGAATATTACGGTTATACTTTATTGCCCAAAAGAAAAGAAAAAAACAAAATGCAGGCTCAGCCAGGGGTGGTGCGTGGATTCACCGATATTGGGCAAAGAGCAATAACTAGAGCCAGGTACTCTAAGCCCCGACAGATGTAATGAGTAGCCGAAATGATGCCGAAATCAAAATATAAGGTGCGCTAAACGTGCCGAAAAAACTGGGGCTATAGTGAAAAAAGATCGAAAAAGTTTGGGTGTCATTAAAGAATGTGCCCTATTTAAAAAGAAACCAGGAGATTTGATGGGGCGACTACATGGTCTTCGTCGGGGAATACATTCTTCATCTTACCCATTAAGGCTCCCAGACGAAACTGAAAAATCTTTTTTCTTACAAATATGTTTGTCACGCTAGTGAGGTTGAAGAAAAAATCTTCCAAAAGATAGGGAAAAGAGTTTAGAACTTCGCAACGTAAGATTTTCGTGTTTCTCTAGAATCACGACTACCATATTTGTGGACCCTTTAACATTAAATAATCCAATATGTTTGAAATGGCGGGAGTTACTGCTAGATAGAACTGAAGATGGAAGCGAGTTTTAATGTTCCATGTTGAACACATTTTATCCAACATAGGGCTTACTCGATATAAGAAGTTTATCAGAAGTATATGGGCAACTGATTTGTGAGCACCGAAGGCGTGTTCGGGTGCATAAAGGAGCCTAGCCGAATGCTGCACCAGTACATTGTGAATTCTGGAAGCATTGAATAACCTTGACTTAGTTTTAGGCTCTACTGTTCATTATTTGCCTTAAAATGGCGTTTAAATTTTGTAATTCGAATTTCTTTGGTTCTCTCAGTTTGACTATGGAGAGGTGTCAACTCCATGATTTGATATTTAAGGCGATGACAAATATTTCATGATTCAATTTTATTGTATTTTTTCGGGGGTCTGCAAGTGAAAGGGAGCTACGAAGGTGAAGGTTGGAAGCCATACTAGAAGATTTGTGTTGTACAAGTAAGGAATATTGAATGTAAAAGTGCATATAACGAGTAATTTTGTGATAATAATGTATAAATATTCCCTTGAATAACCCATTTAAATTTCACAATTAAGTACTAGGGTAGTTTTAATATGAGGCATACTTGTTATTCGTCTGAGGATATGTAACTCATTAGGAATGTAGGTAAAAATTACTTTTCTCCCAAACGTCCCTTCACCAGCATGCTGCAGAAGGTGAAAACAAAACATTTTCCACGAAGGGGTTCTGTATTTCCTTAGGAGGTGCTTCCATTTATCGGACACTATCATGGTAGGGACTTACCCTGAAGGGCCAACTCTCTATCGTCATACACTTCATTACTCTGAGTCAGACAATATGATAAACTCCCACAATATGCTGGTCTGATTCAAGAATCGTTCAAAAATGTAAATTAGGCAAGTCCGGGGCTTAAAATCTGTGAGCATGAATTCAGTACGGTATATGTAGGAGTGAGAACTCAATATCCTTACCCCTGTATGAATGGCACTGTATGAATACCCCATGGGTGCCAAAATGCCGACTATGACGGCTATGGGTGATGCCAAATGTTGGAGTGCTTTTTTGTGGACACAAAAAGACCATTGGCAACTTACCAAATGCAGGGGTGGATACAAAATTTGCTCTACAGGGTGCAAATTAAGCTCCCCGACGGGGGAGGGAAAGCAGCATGAACCCCCGGCAAGGTTGTTGAAAGCAAAATTTTTGGCCCGCTTCCCCCGCCAAAAATTTTGGGTTCTTTCGAACAAGATTTTTAAAAAATGGGGTTTTGTGAGAAAAATTGGGAGAGTTGGGGATTTACTGATATATTTGCTCTAATTAAGATCAAAATCGAGTAAATCATCAGGGTCGTTGGCCATCGAAAATACATACTTAATTTAACATGTATTATTACTGCTCACAGCAGAAACCGAAACAAGGTCCCTAAAAGGGGGCAGAATTCCCCGACTGGGGTCATGGCTCCTTGCCTTCAACTGGTGCTACTTCTGACGAAATGTTTGAATTGTCTTCATTCTGTTGTCACTGTAGGCGTTCTTCCACGAAACCCATTCTTTTGCAACTACAAACCGAATTGTCATCTACGAATAAAGCCTACATAAATTGTTCACAACATAGATGAAGTCATTGCAACCTCCTAATGTCATTATGACGTCATATTACATTATAAAAGAAGCTGATTTCTTTTTTATACATCTGTAGTCTACTCATAATTAATGTATGGGGGATAAAAAATATTTTCCTTCAATAATATGTCGCCATTTTAAATGCAGGGGCATAATTCCACGTCAAATTGATCTTATGACGCCATAAGTACGTTATTTTTAACCATTAATTTTGATCCTCTGGTAACATATTCCTACACACTCATAATATATTTTGGTTTTATAATAGCAATTGTTTTTGATACAAGGGGCATTAAAGGAAAGGTTTAAGCAAAAAATTCTCATATGTGAAAGAGGAACTAAATCTAGGCAATTTGGTGAAACTTCCATTCAGACTGACCATAGTAGACTACTCGAGATATCAGCAAATGAAGCTACAACATTTGTGACCAAAAGTGAGCTTGAGGCAAGCAGGGGTTATAACACTTCCTCACATTGATAGGAAATGCTTTGTTTCCTTTGTTTTTTCAGTCTGTTGTGCTGACCTTGAAGTGAATAGGTATAAGACCTCTCCATGGGGAATGTGAAGTTTGTAAAATCTTCATGCCTCTCATGCAGTCACATTTCGATAACAGAATTGTGGAGGAGAAATTGGTTGTAAATTTTAAAGAAAAACAAAAGACTGCTCATTAATGTGGGGCTATCACATCATATGTGCTTGCTTCAAGTTCACTTTGTGTTGAAAATGTGACAACTTTAACTGCTAATGTCTTGAAAACCACACATCAGATTTCCAAGGAAAATTCACTAGAATGCTTAAAATAAATACTACCCCTTTAACATATCAAAACTTGATTTGAGCCTAGACCCATCTTTTAAAGTTGTCAATGGTGGTCATTTTGAATTTATGTTAATTACCCTATTTCCGGTTGTCAGATTTTGTCTGATTTTGGATATAATGTTTAGTGGGGCCAATCTAATAATTCAAAGCCAAAAGACCTGTTGCAATTTTTTCTAGGTTCACGTAATTTTTGCTTAATTAGGAAGTGCGGTGATGGCTGACATTCTGTTGCAATTCTAATTGCCCCAAATTTGTATCATAGCTCCATTTTTACGTGACTATGGTTTTGGTAAAAGACATTTGTAATGAATCTCTGCAGCTGCCCGTGCAAGTGAGACATTATAACTTCAAAGTGAGGACATTTTGCATACCGTGCTTGTTCTAATACCAACCTTTACTTCAGAAATAGTTTCGTAAATTCCTTCATCGTCCGTCTGTATACAAAAAGACATTTAAATTGGTTTAATGTTGACGGTGATCCACTTGGTAAATACCAAACACTATAGTGAAGTGCAAGACTGACAGTTTGTAGTAGGTTACATGACGTTTCTAACGTTGCCTACCAATAGTACACATGTTTGCATTCTCTAGTTGCCGTTCCTAAATAGTACTTTTGATCCTTCAACTTAAACGTTTTACTTCAAAAGACATTGCGACTATAATGATATTTGCATCACCAGAAATTATATATATATATCATACTGGACAAATTTCGAAAGATGAAATTCTATAAATGAAACTTACTGTAGGTTGTCTGTGGTGCAATATCCTCCTCGATAGACAAATTGTAAAATGACAGATTCCTTTTCAACTAATGTTACAGTAAATTTATGTTTTATAGTAAAAATGCTAGTCACTGAATAACGTTTTGTCATTTTCTTTCAGATCACGTTTTCGTTTTTAGTACAATCGATTTTGACTTTGCAGTGAATGAATACATGCAACATACGTCGATGTCACACACGCTCTTGTAAAGTTCCTTTCAAATAATGATAATATACGCAGGCTAACACATCCTGGCATTCCATGTGTTTCGTTATTAATTAAACTAAAAACAAATCTCCTAACTAAATACCAGGGCTGGAGTCGAGTCCACCCAGTCCGAATCCGAGTCCCCGATGTCCGAGTCCGAGTCCTTAGGCCCGAGTCCGAGTCCAAGTCACCGAGTCCCTGATTTCCGAGTCCGAGTCCTTAGGCCCGAGTCCGAGTCCGAGTCACCGAGTCCCTGTGTAAACTGAACTTGTCTTGTTTTGAGTGAAAATGGATGAGAACTACAATTAATAGTCTTATTCTAACATTTGTTCTTTCCCTCTAATATTGAAGATGATAATAGATCTAACCAATAAGTACACTTAACAAAACAAAAGACCACTGAACATCCTCTTATGAACATAGACAGATTATAAGACGTGTAACCCCTGACCCACAGGTTCACCACCACAACTGAAAATGAGGAGAGAGTAAGTGACTGTCTATTGGTTAAGGAAATTGGTATCAGGAACATGTTATTTCTCTCTTTTAAGAACTCACCAAGTGCACGAAGCCATGAACAGAACTGCACATTAACTGTGCACAGCAGCCCTTAACTGTATATAATACTATGAGTAGCAAAACTGTACACAAGTCAATGTATTTCACTAAGTTCCCAGCATAATGAGGGGATTCCCCTCATTTGTAACAACTGAGCCTGCTCATAACGCGGGATTCCCCTAATTCACCACTACTGCACACGATCAAACTTTATCAAACCGCACACATTTAGGCAAACAGTGTTTTCACGCTACGACACTCACTGAGCGAACAACCCGAATGGCTAACACTATACGGCCTTATCCATGTTATCAAACACTTTCGTGGCCTAAGCCTAACGTACACTAGGCTAGGATACTTCCCATACCAATAACCTGCGTTCACTTAGAAAAAGCCCATAGAATTTCCCATGAAAATCCCATGGGAAATTTCCTACGGGATTCTGGCCCACGGGGAATGCTCCCCATAGGGAACGCTCCCCATGGGGAATACATCTCCTTCGGGAAACACTTCCCATGGGGAGCATTCCCCGTGGGCCAAAATCCTACTGGGAATGCCTCTCACGGGAAATTATTCTTACGGGGAATACTCCCCACTCCTAATGGGGAATATTTCCCATGGGGATTTGTCATTTGGGGAGTTTTACTCATAAAATATATCTTTCAATATTCATCTGCAAATCATGGGACAATGTCTCTATATCCATAATGAACACTGCCACAGTGATGCTGGAGATATATTTTGATTCTGCCTGTAGTGTTGTCTTTTAATGGATTCCAATACTGCATGCAAATATGGCATTAAAGAACGTAAATGGTCATACTTTTTTGTCCTTTTCACACCCTTAATTACAGTTCATGGATGCAAACATGATATTTACTGAGAAGCACGTCTTGGATGAACTGAGTGTTACAACATATAGCTCCACATCTTATTTGTTCTTTTTGCAAGTATGAATATAGTTACATGGGCACGCCCCATGCACATACAAGGTTCTCTCCACATATATGCTGCAGGCAGTTACAGCCTTTGAAGAGTCCATGACAAATTTGTAACTCACATCAGTACCAGAGGCTCCAATATACATGTTCATGCAGTAGAGTACAGTATGAAGTTTTCACAAAACAGTCCATTCTTAGCAAGTTGTACCAATTAAGCAGTGGAAAGTGACAGGGCCATCACATGTCTTCTGCATTTCCTTGCAGAGTATAATTGTCTAAGCAGACTCCTGGCACTCTTTTAAGTGAAAGATATTTAAATATTATTATTAAATATAAATATTATTATTATATGTTCACAACATACAGCATTCACCATACTTCATGATTGCACAAGTTCTTTCCTGACTGCATATGCCACCTGTACCGGCCAACTGATGTTTTGACTGTAAGCTTCAACTATACAACTAACAGTACAGCACTGTCAGTGCAAGTTAATTGTTACTATTGTACACTGGGTGTACACGGCAGGATGTACATGGGTGTGTAGTCCAAACAATGATGTTTATTTGAAAAGCCCTCTGCACACTCATCAACCAATCACAATGAGTTAGCTTCTAGCTTTCAGAGGGTGCATGACATACACTGTGATGCAACAACAGTTTATTGTAGGCCTACTATAGAGCAGGAAGTTCTCAGGCTACAGTAGGCCCTTTAGGCAAAGTGCTGTGTAAAATACTGTAAGCTGCTTGTTAAAATTTATTTGAAGACTGATTAAGTAAGTGCAGGCTACTATATTGCATAATGGCAGTTAAAAATACAGTTTGAACTACATATATACAGTAGAAGTGAATCAGTGGTGATAAACTTGTACAGTACTAATATGACAGTAATGTGCTGGGGTATAATCCATAGCAGTACATAAACATGAGAAATTGCATATGTCAGTATTGTGAGAGAAATTGTTGAAAAAATAGCCTAGACTCTATCACTGAATTTTCTAAATTGCTATTGTAGGCTATAAAGAAATAAGCTGTATTTATTATGGCCTGCATTTACAACTTGATGGACTTATCAATGCATGGTTATGGTTAGCTTACATACATTTATCATGGGGGTGGAATGGAGGGACTACATATCTTACCTTTCACAGTTATCAGTTAGGATCTACTAATATGGGTTAAAGACTTTTTAAGAGGAGAGCCTGAGGAAGAGATACTGAGGGAGCCTACTATTTGTCGTTATCCCGCAAATGCATGTTAAAGAGATCGGCACAGCTGATGTGCAGTGTATCGTATATAGTCCTGCAGGCCTTGTAACTGTTATGTCAGTCAATGTTCACAAGCATGATGATAGCGCGATTACCGCATTCTTCCTAAAAAAGTTTTAAGGACTTGCGCAGGAATATCTCCTGAGGGGAAAACCT
>WURT03182612.1:3566-23597 GCA_009936505.3 Holothuria glaberrima | reverse complement strand
TGACCTACCTGAGAACTACAAACATTTTGTACGAAGAGCAGCGTGTGGCAATAATTTAATTTACAGATTGATATGGACTTAAGGAATTAGTGGTGAGCTGAAGTTAGGGTCACGCACGATTAGCGTAGAACGGTATAGTAACAAATTTGTCCTAACTAGCATAATAGAGGCATGCCCCGGAAATTACCTTTTGATCACCTAAGCTGATCCTCGAACGAGCCATGTTGTTTGGAACTGTCGAGAGAATGTTTTATTTATCGTGGGATGGCACTGGTACGGTCCCCTTTACTTGACAACCTTAAATGACTTAAATTACTTGACTTCCTTAAATGCAGTGAGCAGGTGCCCCATACTTAATGTGACAGATGGTCTAAATTTGCATATTTCGTCTTAATTCAAATGAAAGTATCTTCCATAACGTTTATGAACATCAATGTGGCATTTTCAAGGTAAACGAGGAGCTGTTTTGCATAAAATTGAAAAATTTACTTACAAAAATATTGTCACATTTATGAATTAAGATAGGCGGGTACACTAATTCAATTCATGGTGACCGCATTTTCGTTTAAGTACTGCATTTGCAGATGGTGGATCGATGTTAATTACTTTACGATTTCAATAAAACTTAGCTGAGTAGGTAGCCTACTACAATTAATACATCTTCTCGACCGTCCACCTTTGTTCCTTGCTACTTCATCCTATAAGAACTTGAGAAAGGTTGTTCTTTGGGGTGCCAAGGTCTCAGACCCAGTGTACTGAAAATAGATCTTCCCTAATAGTTAATTATTTTAACATAAAGACCTAAGATGTTTCCATCGATTTTGAGCCAAGCAAGAAGCTAAAAAGGAAAGGAAAGGAAATTTAAGTCTCCGGAATATTCATATTTTTATACAAATTTGCAGAAATCCATTGTATTTGAAATACTGCATGAGAGGAGTGTGTGTAATCGATGGCTTAATTGACGAGCATGGAACAGGTCTTATTTCCGTACCCTCATGCATTGACCTCACGTGACGTCAGTTTGGAGACAAACAATGACCGACTGCATGGTCAAGTGCATGATCAGAGCATCCGACTTGCAGCCGGAAGGTCGGGGGTCCGAATCCTGGCCGGGTCATACCGAAGACTTTAAAAATGGAACCTACTGCCATTGTACATGGTGCTATAATTATAAGCAATGGAGTAGGGAAAACGAGCCAGTGAGCCACAACTGAAAAAAAGGCCGTGGCCGGCCCGACTTAAACCAATTGGTTACAAACTGCGCCGTAAAACCTCATCTAACTAATTACTAACAATGAAGCACACTGTACGCACGACGTACACTCGCGCACGTTCAACGTTGAGTTACGCGCATTTCCGACCGGTACACAAATCAGTTGTCTGCGTTTGTTGGAGTGTAAGTTGCCACCAGGGTTCTAGACAGCTTTTTTTGCCAAACTGGGTGGTAATTGAAAGTGATTATCTACACCGATGCCGAAGGCATCGACGCAATCGCCCAGTCGGCGTGGGGTCAAGTGGCCCGCCATAGGGCTACTTGTGGGGTCCAGGGGGCGAAGCACCCCGGAAGCTCCGCGATTTTACGTTTTTAGAAACGGTCAAACCACTTCAAATATACGCTATTTTTACATACAAACTTTATTTCGCATGACCGTACGTTACTCACTGACATTGTTACTGTATTACTGCTACGATAGGCGGGGTTTTCCTCCTCACGATACAGTACCCTACCCTAATGCAAATTTTCGTCTGCAATACTACGCGTGAACAAAAAAAGTCTAAAATGCTCAAGCTAAAATGTCAATCGGGTGGGATACTAGGACCGCTTCAGCCCCACTTCAGTACCAGAGACTAGCTGTGTGAAAAAAGTATGTGCCCGTATGGGGTGGGGTGGGGGAGGGCACGTAATTAAGGCTCATCGTAATTAAGGAAAAGTTACCAAGGTATGAGAAAATACGAAAGTTATGGGACTGAGAGCATCTCAAAGATGGGGATCATCATGATGATATGCAATATGCAGTTCGAGTGCCCTTTAATCACCTCCAACTTAAGATTTTCGCCTAGCCCCATCACCTGAGTGCGCGTTGATAGTTAACGGCAGTTAGGCCTACTGTTATTTTCTGAATGAACTAGTGACTTAAGTAATGCGGTAGTCATCTACCACTTATTTTGGCCTTCGTTAAAAGGTATTTTATACGAACTGTTAAAGCTGAGGTTGCATGTCAATAGGCCTGGTACGGGTACGGACATCGCTTTTGCCGTTTGCAATTGGTGGCTTGACTGTGTATAAACCAGCATATCTAACTATGTATAAACCAGCATATCTAGTCGAGTGGACATAGTTATCAATTCTTGTTTGCCATTTTAAATTTTAGCAGTATAAATCTCGTAGGGCTTTAGAATGATCACTTTCCTTTGCAGAGAATAAAGTCCTGGCAGAATAAATATAGGCCTAAACACAGGACATGCACTTTTGCGACACCTTTCTTCAATTTGCAATAAAATTTGTACAGCGTGACATTTTTGGGCAAAATTTGCCAAAAGGGCGATTCAAAGTTGTCATTGCAACATGCAAGATACATATATATCTAAGAGTACTTTGCAAAAATGAAGATGTAACTCACTTCATAGTTAAATGAAACGACACTAACAGGTAGTAGAAAATTCCGAGTCAAAACAGGTGACGTTAACTGATCAATCCAATTACTCAGTCGTTTTCGATCTCAACCACCAAAGTAGGGTATTCAGTTGTTTTAGGCCGTGCACAGAATTTCTGATTATATCCCAAACAAATCAGGCAACAGTCAATAAGCAGGTTGTACTCGGCACAAATTTACGGAGGTATGTTTAGAGATATACGGTTTTCCGGCTCTTTGGTTTGTTTTTCCTTTCGATTCCGCTTGTAATGTATACAAAAAAGTTGCGTACCAAATAAGATATCCAGACGTTTTTAAACTTGATTGTTAATCCAATTTCTTCGGAAAGTGAACATACCAATGAAACGTGATTATGCATAAACTTGCCAAATGAAGCTGTCAAAAGTCTTTGAAGGAATTCGATAGGCTAGATTCCGGAATAAGTGGTGCTACAAAGCAGACACCAGTATGATGGCGTCGAAGCAAGAATGTTTTCGTCTAGCTCTCCGCTGATCTTCCGTCGAATATTATATACCATGCACCGTATACAGCAAAGAGTACCGATACCGCGGCGTCTAAACCACGAAAAACGCAAAAACAAATCTCCAAAGGAACAATCGCCTTAGCAACGGGCAATTCGAACTAGAGTCGTGACCCCTGTGGTGTTTGATGTCAATGTCTATGGGGTATAGAGGGTACACTGTTCCCTAGTAACTGTCATGGTATTGTAAACAGACGAAAGTGACGTCACGAATGAGCTGAATCATATATCAAATCCCTTGCATGTCAGTGTATGTTGCCCCTCTGGATGACATGTATATCAAATCTGCACCCATTTTGGCCTCGCCCGCATGCACGTAATAAGTGAACGGGTACGTGTTCGGCACCTGTACGTACACTACATAGGTAAATCACAATACGTCCGTCGAATCACGACCGCGAAACTGTTATTAGGCTCCCTTCTTTAGTCAGTCCACCGCTGAGTGAGACTGTGACAGTGAACAAAGTTTTGCTTCATTGTAATTAATCTACCGTGTGACCGTCTAGGGCTGGGCAGCCTGCCCGGCAGGGCAGGGGTTATATGGTGCTTTCGGCCGCGGACCGCATTTCCTTGAATTTATGCTTAAAGTGTACCTTTAGTCTAAAATTTCAAAATTATCTGATTATTGCGCAAAAAATCCGTAATTTCAAAAAGCAGGTAATATGAGTTTTACATGATGAACATCACAAATTAGTGCGCAATCGAATGTATCGAATAAAGTGAATAAATTTCAACATTTTATATCTCAACATGCCGCAGTGGGGTAAGCTATGAAAATGGAAGTTGGATGGATAACGTTCATTTTCCAACCTCTAAAATACAGAGTCTAGTAATTCTAGACTTAAGGTCCACGTACTTTAAATTTTACGTCGGAAATACACGAATTTATCACTATAATATTATCAAGGCTTCCCCGTGCGGCGCGAGCATGGCAAAAAATTGGCATCACAAACCCTCTCGGTTCACATTTAGAGAGAAATACATCGCTGTCAGGGTTGGTTCAAAATGGGTTGAAAATGATAATATCACACCAAAGGAATTTGTGGTCTCCGCCCTTTACAAGACTAGAGCTTTTCGTCTCTGCCATAACATTACCAGTGGCCACGGTAATAAAAAAATCATTGCATCTTTAAACTCTCAGTGACGAGTATATCTATATATTAGAGTATATAAAAGAGGTTTTATGTAAAAATGTGAACATGATTCTGTTTCCTGTAATTTCAGGAAACTTCCCGGATTATTGTGACAATAGTTGGACTTCATTAACGTAGTATTTCGATTAAATAGTTGTTTCGAGTTTATAGCACCTGCCCTTAAGTTTTTGACGGTGTCAACCTACCCATCAAAGCGTTGTTCTGAATAAACTATACTTATAAGAGGATCACTAAGCGTGAATGATGTTGTTTAAGCCAAGGGCGTAGGAAGCGGGGGGGGGGGGCTGGGGGCGACAGCCCCAGCGAAATTTGTGGGGGCGGAAGTATGCTTCCAAAAATTTTCCAAAAGAAACCCTTATTTTGTCTCCTCTGTAAGAAATGTCAAAAATTTGCAGTAATTTACCTTGAAGTTTGTCCAAAAATGATGCACCAAATTGCATCTAAGGACCCGCAAATATCCAAAATATATTTGTCCCCTCCCCTTTGACCCCTCCACAGGACGGCGATCCGAAACAAGGTTCAGTCTCGAACAGCTTACTACGCCTATGGTTTTAGCATATAGATGTCAAATTGAAGGCAACGAATGAAGGAGAGAAATTCACATTATTCGAAAGAGCAGCTTATCGTTGATAAAGTGCTGGTAATTTTAGTGGGTCTTCTATAGAGCACTGGCATAAATTAAGCTTTCCTTTTGTCTCCTTTCAAAGCATCACCATTCTGCTTCAACCATATTAATTGTTGTCTCTGAGAAATAAAAGCGTTTACGTCCTGCCCCACGCCCTATTTGAACAGTTTTGGCGGAACAAGGTCTAAGAATTGGGTGGGGAGGAGGGTTTCCCCTTTCCAAAATTAGGTGGAGTGGTTCTCTAGGTGACGGATTTTGTCATGTTGTAACAGACAGTTATCTAACAAGTGCGCAAAATTACCCATAAGACTGAAACTTGCGAAATTGTACTGGAAAGCGTAGAAATTGCGCAATCCCGCTACCAAATGCCAACACTGGTTTGAAGCAAGACCTAATAGTGGGGTTGATTGAAACATGTGACCTAATAGTGGGGTTGATTGAAACGTGACAAACAAATTGTTCAGACTACAATTTATCCATGTAAAGGACGTCGTGCATATGAGCTGAATACATGAGCCGCGATTTGTTCTCAATTTTTTGGGGGGTGACCCCATTTTTCAAGTACTTTACTGTGTGAAAAGTCAATGGGCAATTTCTCAAATATTGGGGGACATGTCCCCTGTCCCCCGGGATCGTGGCTGAATACAAATTTTAAAATGACAATATATCTCTTCAAAATTAGCAGGACAAGAGTGTCTTAGTGTTCTCCCCCAGGAAATTTTGAAAGTAAGCACGTTTTGAGGGCATACGACAATCAAGATAAAGTAGACATAAACTTTTGTGATGCAGCTTTGTGATCTTCTCGAAAAAGAACTAGCAAAAGAAAGGGGAGGGGGCCAGACAAGGCACTGGAGGAGGGTTTGTCACCAGGGGGGAATTTTTTTGTCGGGGAGCGAGATATGTAAGTTGTGTAAAGGCAATGCGCACTAGAAATTTTATCCGGGGCGGCTTTGCCTCTTGGATCCCCCTTGTCCATGGGCGGCAATCCTGGGGGACATGTCCCCACAATATTTGCGAATTTGTCCATTGACTTTAATTTTTAGCAAAGTAAATTATTTAAAAATGTGGTCATGTCCCGCCCGTACTGAGAACAAATCGCCGCCTATGCCCTTGGTTACGGGCATGGGGAGGGGGTGCCCACCGCCCCATGGACAAGCCTGCATGAAGAAGCGTTGTTATGTAATGACCTTACAGCAGATATCATCGTAAGTAGTGGGTGGCGGGGCTGAGCAGTATTGTCCGAACTTTTAAGCACGTATAGTAGCAACTTTCTCCTAGAATGTAGGAGCAGGGGAGCTTCAACCCCTTTCTCCGCTTCCTATGCCTATGAAAATAATTTGATTTGAAAATGTGCAAGTATAAACTATAATGGTTAAAGGGAAGGTTTAAGTTACATCTTTTTTTTGGATATATGCAAGATTAGAAAAACTAAATAGCAGTATTCCGGCAAAGGTCTCATAAACATCCAATATGTGGTTTTCAAGATATTTATAAATATATTTGTTACCCAAAGTAAACTTGAAGCATGCAGGAGAACTTCTCTCCTCTCAAATTGTCATAAGCAATATTTCTTTTCATTATTTAACGGCGACGCCTTTAGAAAGATAAAGATATGAGTTACGCATGTTAAATGAAAAGTTTGTTAAAATTCCAATGCCTTTATAATGGCCCCTTGCCTCAACATTATTAAAACACATGAGCCTGTTGAATAATGTGAGGTTACGATTCTACGTGTGCAAGGGCGGCGCTGATCTCAATATTGGGGGGGGGGGTGACCCCATTTTCAAATAAATTACTGTGTGACTAAAAATCAAAGTCAATGGGCGATTTCTCAAATAATGGGGGCGGGGACATGTCCACCGGGATCGCCGACCATGTACGTGTGCTTGCTTCAACTGTTTTGCTTACATCTTGATAAGCACACGAAGAAATTGACGGTGAATTTCATCAGTATGCTAATAATTATAGCTTTCCAAACATATCAAATCCAAATGTATACTGAAAACTTTCGTTTAAAGCCGAAGAGAATACTGTTGCAACAGGCTTCTAAAAATTCAGGAGAGCACAACTGTACAATTACTAATCATAATAAGTAGGCTACTACAAACCAGATGAGGCTACACCCTTCACTGCCCTTGAGATTAGCAAACCCCCTGGGATGTCGGGTTTTTTTTTTTGGGGGGGGGGGTCCTTACCTATTCACTACTATTCATAAAGGACAAATGTTCGATGATTGTTGGAAATGCTGATAATTGAAATGCCATGTTTACGCGTGTTAGACGTTTGAATCATACCATTGTTGATATTTTTAAAGCGCCAATAAAAGGATAACTTTTTCGAAATGAATGAACACTTGTTTTTGAAACTCGGATGATCGTAGATCTTTACCTCTGTATATTACATATGTTATTTTTATCGTGCAACAATTCATTTTCTAGGAGTGTCGCAGTGTTTATATCTATCGTATATACCCTACATGATTTTGATCAGGGTACCCGGACACCCCCCCCCTTGACAGATCCTACCGGTCAACTCCCGTGGGAGGGAACAATTTCAAATTTTCGGGTGGGGAGTTACTGACGGGTAACTTTCCGAGGGGATATTGTTCGAAAAAGACGTCGGGGAGGGGAGTTGCTGATGAGTTGTCCAGTCACGTTTGACCAGTACATGACTTTCATAATTTACACTGGTCATAAGGACTAAATTAATTGCGAGTTACACATTTCTCCTAAGGAATGGCATTAGATATCAGTCTCGTAACTGGTGTGATCTGTACAACCATTCCCCCAGAGAGAATATGTCCTAACAATGAGGAGAGAAAGCGAAGGCATTTAAGATACGACTATGGTCAAAGTAGCTAATATTTATTCACATTTTTCTTTTTTTTTTATCATTGTAATATGGCACCCATTTACAAAGCTTCAAAGTCACGCGGGTCAACAATTGATAAACCGACGGAAGAAAATGAAGAAATGAAGAAAATATTCTATAGCAGTCTCATTGAAAAATTAACCTCAAAATAGAGAAGCAAAATAAAGTGATCTTTTCCGTAAACAAAACAAATTTCCATACGGGTACAATTCTTTCAACTTCTCACCAAAAGAATGAAAATAATGAGGCGACTTGGGTTTGTTGGACAGAATAAAAAACAGGTGTAACGTCACAAAAGACTAACTCACATGTTTAATTTTTCGAATGTCTCAACAAACGAGGTCGACAGTCGAGCCCGTAGCCAGCTTCATATTTTTAGGGGGGCAAGTGTTGTAATTGGGGGGGGGGCACAAAACATTCTACCACATTAATTATTATGCAATTTCAATTTTCATCTGGGGGGCAGAAATATTTTGGGGGGCATTGCCCCGAAATGCCCCCTCGTGGCTACGGGCCCGCCGACAGTAAATCTCGTGGGAGGAGCAGCACATAAATGCTCCACAGACTTCGGTTTTATACATGTAAAAGGGGCTCATTGAGTTGATATCGATTATTGTGTGATGAATTTGAAGGAAATCATTGCAAGGCAATGTTTCTAAGTAGCATCGTAACTCATGTATCACTTCCTATATAGTTACCAAAAATGTGAGAAATTGTGGTTTTTGTGGACAGGGGTTGCGTATGATTAATACCTAATGGTAACCAGAAAGCCCAAGGGCTTAGTGATTCTTTGCAATAGAAAATGTTGGGATTTTCTTGGGAAATTTTGCTTTTCAACCTTTAAAGACTACAGGTGACCTTTGACCTCCCCAAAACAAAAAGGTTCTTCCTCCAACCATAAAGCATCCATGTACCACAAATGAAATCTATCCAGGCTTTCTACATTGAAAAATAGTGTTAAGGTTGTCACACTTTAACCCCAGGTGACCCCAGATGAACTTTGACCTCCACCAGAAACAACAGGGTTCATCTTCTTACCTTAACGCATCCACATACTACATATGATATCTATCCAAGCTTCCTACCTTAAGATATCCTGTTTACAAAGTGTTCTGCTTTTGACCTCTAGTGACCTCAAATGACCTTTGACCTCACCAAAAACAATAGGGTTCTCCCTCTCAACATACATAATCTATGTACCAAACATGAAGTGTCAGTCATTGCTAACTCGTGATAAAAGTGTTTACAAGCCATTTACAAGGTTTTCGCAGTTTAACCTCTGGTGCCCTCAAATGACCTTTGACCTCTACCAAAAACAACACCGTTCTTCTTCACATGACAAATCTATGTACCAAATATGAGAAATGTCGGTCATTCCTATCTCGAGAAATCATGTTTACAAGGTTTTCGGCTTTTGACCTCTGGTGACCTCAAATGACCTTTGACCTCCACCAAATACCATAGGGTTCTTCCACTCAACATGACAAATCTATACATAAATATGAAAAGTGTCGGTCATTGCTATCTCAAAATATCGTGTTTACAAACTATTTACAAGGTTTTCACAGTTTAACCTCTGGTGACCTCAAATGACCTTTGACCTCCACCAAAACAAAAGCAATCTTCTTAACATGACAAATCTATAAACCAAATATGAGAAGTGTCGGTCATTCCTATCTCGAGAAATCATGTTTAAAAGGTTTTCGACTTTTGACCTCTAGTGACCTCAAATGACCTTTGAACTCCACTAAAAACGATAGGGTTCTTCTTCTCAACATGACAAATCTATACTCTAAATATGAAAAGTACTGGTCATTCCTATCTCGAGATACCGTGTTTTCAAGGTTTTGGGCTTTTGAGCTCTGGTGACCTCAAAGGACCTTTTACCTCTTCCAAAAACAATAGGGTTCTTTCTCTGAACATGACAAATCTATATACCACATATGAAAAGTGTCGGTCATTGCTATCTTGAAATATCTTGCTTACAAGCCATTTACAAGGTTTTCGCAGTTTAACTTCTGGTGACCTGAAATGACCTTTAACCTCCACCAAAAACTATAGGATTCTTCTTCTCAACAAGACAAATCTACATACCAAACATGAGCAGTGTCAGTCATTCCTATCTCGAGATATCGTGTCTACAAGGTTTTCGGCTTTTGACCTTTGGTGACCTCAAATGACCTTTGACCTCCACCAAAAACAATAGGGTTCTTCTTCTTAACATGACAAATCTACATACTTAATGTGAAAAGTGTCTGTCATTCCTACCTCGAGATATCGTATTAAAGGTTTTCGGTTTTTGACCTGTGGTGACCTCAAATGACCTTTGACCTCTACCAAAAACAACGGAGTTCTTCCTCTCAACATGAAAAATCTATATACCACATATGAAAAGTGTCGGTCATTGCTACCTTGAGATATCGTGTTTACAAGCTAAGCCGTCACATACACACACACATACACACACACGACATCACCATCACATAGATTCCTTCGGCCTTAGGCAAGGAATCAAAAAGCGTCGGGTCACAAATTTGTAACAAATGATTTTAATCATTAATTACCCTATCGTTGCCATTTCAGGTGTGTGTCAGATGTGCAAAATCTCTTAGTTCGACCATTTACCATCAAGATGCGAGTAATTCTCAACAGGTGAGAAAACAATCATGAATTTTGTGAACGAACTCAATTAACCCCGTTAAACAAAAGATCGAAAAAAACGAAGAAAAGGAATATATCTTACAGTCACCAAGAATTGTGAAGACTCTATACATGAACTTGTACGTGAAAACGGTTTGATGCAAGCATCACGGGAAAGTGACATATGATACTGTTTAAAATTATCAATGACGGCTTGTCATTCTTTAGCGTACCCCGATGAAAGAGACAAGTGTTGATGGACGGTCAATAATAATTATGGCTACTCTCGGGCACAAGACCCGAACATTACATGTATTTAGTTAACCGCGTATACAGGGGTTTTTCACCGACGTCACTGCGCTGCACCTGGCTCTATTTGACGGGCGTCCATCGTATCATAATTGTAATTAAGGCCGTGACGTGCGCGTGTACCGATAACACACCTTCTGCGCATGAGCAGTGACGGCCAGTATGCCAAATTGAAACGCAATGACATCACGTGAAAAACTCTATTGGTAACCATTTAAGTGATTACATACTTGTAACTGCTTTAGTGATGCCACAGAAGACAATATGCTTACTGCGGCTATCACCTTGAGGTCTACGAAGCAATTATCGCGAAGCACTCACATTTGGACGTTCTCTACCCCGCCCAACCTTTGAGAAAGACGTAGCACAGTGTTGCATGAATTTGGTATCTCTGCTACTCCTCTTTTCAAATAGTTGTATTTAAATGGGATAACAGTAACACAAATTTTGACCGAACAACAAACCCACAATCGCCACGCGGACAATCACGCTGGAAAACTTCCTCAGAATGAGTGCTCCAGACATTACCCATCCGCGCAATTACATACCATGGTAATCGTCCCCCTGGAAAATCTACACCCTAGCTCTTTATCCACTGGCTAGCTGGCCTTGGCAGCTATTTGAGGTTGGGATATCTTTCTGGTGGAGGAGTTGTCCAGGGTGAGAATTGTCCAGTGGCAATTGTCCACGGTTGTTGTCTGGTCACAAACACAAATTACTAGGAAATATTAATTGAGATATCCCGGGTGCCTCGCGTTGATGTCAGTAACCATAAGCATGCCTACACATGAGACGCAGGCTCTAGCAGTAAACCACCCAGAACCAGCATACATCCTGATCGCTATTGTAACCCTTAATTAACACAATACACTGCCTCGCGAACACACACTGCAACTGCATTTGGCCAAGTGGTTTTGCTGTTTAAATGGAAACAATCAATGATTTTCATTCAAATATTTCAGAACCTCAGATATTTCAAACATTTTGTGACCATTGACCTTAAAATATTTTGGAAATGGATGATGCGATCTACAAAGCCTGTAGCCAAGGCTGGAAGAGGGTGGGGACAGGGGTTCCCTACTGAAAAACTTGTCACCCTCCTAAACATTCAAAATAACCATTGTCTTTATGCACTTTGGTATGCCCCCCAAATATTGTATCCTCTGGAAGCTACTTCTCCCCCTTCAGTACCTTGTCTGGCTGCAGGCCTGGTGATCTACCAATAGCTTGTTCACAGGGCATGTGATATTATATCTCATGATTGCATACTCTTTTGAATACATAAACAACCAGGAAAGGTATCCTACATAAATGCTGTTTTCCTGAATTTGCTGTTTAGCTATCACTTAAAAAGAAAAAAAGGAAAAAAAAATCCTCACATGCGAGAATCCTAACCTACAAAAATCGCCAACAATCAAAAATCAGACAACACATGCCATAATGTTTTCAGTACTTTAACCTTTGGAATTTCCTTCGTACACAGTACTCTTCGAAAAAAGGCATTGCCCATCGACTGAGAAGGCTGAAGACAAGATGGTCAAGACGTTCAGGACTTCAGCTGTATTATGCCACAGCTTCGTTATGACTAACACCCCCTTCCTCCTCCCCTTGCCCATTGGTAACTGTTGTAATTAGGAAAGTATAAGCTAATCAGTTTGATTCCTCGCACCATTCTCTAATGAACCCTTTACATTTGTGCATTCCCTTAAAAGCTGTGAAAACCACAAAGTATAGTCGATACTCACTCGAGAATGAGTTTCATTACCAAAACTCAACTAATATGTAAAACAATCTTTAAATCAATATTTTCAACAATTTCTTACTTTCAAACATGGTAAATCAAAACAACAAGACATAGTATTGAACCAATAATCCTAATTACATCGTCAAAATAAAAACTTTAATAAGATAAATTTTTCTAACATATCACTTAACTTTTTTTTTCAGATAAAGGGTGGGGACATAGACTACTTAATTGTACAACTGTTTACTTTGCTTAGTTTATCTCTGACAAATAAATTTCCACATTCACTATACAATTAAAAGGGATACATGGTGGTGTACACTAAAACGAGGTGGTACAAATATCAGCTGTCATTAATATCTTTAAAATCTTGATGACGAGAAAATATTGACTTGTATTGAACTGAAAGACCTTACAGGGGGTAGAAAAATCTTTTTGGTTGAGAAAGAAATGACATAGTGGGTTCCTGTCATAGGCGTAGGAAACGGGCGGGGGGGTTGGAACTATGCTTCCCCTGATCCCAGGACAAAAACCCCTCATTTGTCTCTTCTGTGAAAAATGTCACAAATTTACGATAATTTACCTTATAATTTGTCCAAAATGATGCACCAAATTGCATCTCAGGACCCTCAAATATCCAAAAATTTGCCCCTCTTCCAGGACAGTGATCTGAAAAAAGGTTCAGCCCCCCAGTCTCCGTCTATGCCACTATGTTTCCATGTATTTGGTTTCAACTTACATTTGCAAGCATTTAGCGGGAATCTCCCACATTGTGGTTGCTTGAGCATTCTTAAATAGCTGCCTGTCAAGGCCTGAATTACTATTTTAATTAAGATGATGGTTGCTGTGGTAAAAAATTGGTCTGATGAGAAAATTAACTAACAGGGATGGGGGGGTGGGGGTTACCTCTACTGGTCTGTAACATGGTGGTACAAATGTGAGGTTGCTAGTTAGGAATATATTTACAAATATGATCAAGGAAAAATGTTTACTACTATGAAAATAGAACCAAAGGTCTTATTTTATAGAGATAAAATATTCTTTTCGGGTGGAGAAAAAAATGTGTAATGCTTCCTGCTATGTTTTAATACCTTGCACTGTCTTTAAATAAATACAATACAAAAAGGGGTGTTATGTTTAAAAGATTCAACGGGCTGAATTAATTTATAATGTGAATGTACCGACTAAAGAGTATCATCACTCTGTAAAAGTAATCAAATTTTCCACCATAATCTGAACAAAGAGTGCAAACAAATCATGTTCACTGATCAACAGTTAAATTCTATTGGTTTGAAGATTTGAAAGTAAAATCAAATGACATAAAAAAAATCCATGAACTCTTAATATAGTATAATTGCAACTACAAAGATGCCCAAAAAAAAAAAAAAAAAAAAAAAAAAAATTTAAGACATATTTTACCCTCAAGAGGTATGCTTCCCTTACCGAAACTATGGTGATCAGGATAACATAGGTTAAGTCCTTGCTTGTTGAATATTTAAATTTCTGGATAATAACAGAGTTGTGAAAGGATATTTCACTACAAAAAATATTACAGGAAATACACCGCCAGGTATATTACTGGTTGCACAACCCACTTAACTTACTCAAAACAAAGAGTAAGCTGGCTATACTTCAACAACAATTTCTAGAAAGAATATATACTTTAATTACTAATACTCACTGATAATGGCACTAGACCTAATTCAATAAATGGTGAATTTAATAGAAATAGCCTTGGCAATGTTACATTTGTATACATGGTAAAATCACATGGTCTCGCAAACAGGGAGAATTTTTTTCAAAACATAAATTACAAATTGGTTTTTTGACAGGTTGGAAAACTCACATTTTAAGGCTGGTTCATACTTCAGTATAGAGCTATAAAGCCCACTATCCAACTCTAAGCTATGTACATGATTGGCCCGGAAGAACAAGGGGTGACCACGTATGGTTCTTATAGCTTTATAATGTGTAAAAATATGGAAGTATGAACCAGTCTTTAGGCTTAGTTTTTCCAAAATAGCTGAAAAGTAATAATTATGGAGAAAAAATTCAATATGTGTATGAGCATTGATCTCTGATATCATTTATATGGTTCAAAATTGAAATGCTATTGAAACTTGGTTGCAATTCTGACTCTAGGCATAGCAATCTGATGCTGTGCAATATAACCTACACAGGTATGATACATTGCCCTCTTTGAGCTTAAAATCGACACTCACTTTGACCCTGACTTGTAGTGAGTACATATACACATACTCATGGGTTTGCACAATTGCCTGTACTTGTACCCATGAGAATTAACTTGTACTCGTATTCGTTCTCACAGATTTTGCAAAATTTTGTACTCATACTCATGAAAAAGGATATGTACTCATCATACTCGTACCCACAACAAAGACACTGACTGCCCTTGTACTAGAACTCATGACATTGTAAGTACTCACACTACAAGCATGCTATAACTTTGGCACTGCTGCACAAAAAGTTAAAGCTTGATCTGTTAGTTTGATTTACCATGCAATATGCTTAAATGAATCAAATTTAAGAGCAAGTTTAACTATTTGTACAAGCTGAAAGTTGTGTTACCTGATATCAATTCTAAAGTATCCTTCAATCAGTATACACTCTTTTTCATATGTGTGACGTACCATATCAGACCACAAGTATCATGAAGGCTGCGGGCCATCATGAATTTCCATATCAATGAAAAGAGTGCATTCAAAGCTTTAATTTTCTAAAAAAAAAAATATCTTAAAAAATATGACTTTTCCTATTAAGGTTGAAGTATAAGCTAAAATGCCCTTATTTTTAAATTAACTAACTGAAAACGTTTCAATTAAAAGTGAATCTACCTTAATTGCAAACAAGCAGTCATAATCCTCCATCCTATATGATGTGCACATGAAGGTTGAATTTTGTCTTGAAGTGTTGCAAAAATTTAATCTGACATATACTCCCACTTTGACAATGCACAATATGACTGTAGGAAATATTTGAAAATACATACTCAAAGTTACTTCACTCCTGGTGATAAGAATGTAAGCTAATAAGATCACTGAAAAGGGTAATCTTACATGTTATTCTATTTAGTAATCACATTTTATATATCACAATTATTAGAATTTATCAGGAGTGACTTTGTTACTATGTTTCTCTTATAGCATACAATATCACCTAACTCACTAAGTGTCTTTTGCACTACCCTTTAGGGTACACAGAACTTTCATATGTATCTGGTATAAAGAATTCTCAACCCTTTTGGAAACACATATTAGAGACAGGAAATAAAATATGTAACAATAAAAATATCTTGAAGCTGTCAAATGGGAAAATTTAATCATTGAAAGGTTATTCCACTTAAAGTTCAAGTTCCAGTTCCCCTTACCTTTCTCTGAAGATTATAGACTGATCCTAAAAAAGCCCAATTGTTCTTCTTGGCTTTCCAGACTCTGACCAAAGTGAGCACACTTTTAAAGGGAAAAGGCAGTCACCCCAAGTTTCTTTTCAGAAAAACAGCTAAATCTTTTAGACCTCCTCTTATTTCTCTCACAAGCATTTTTCATAATGTTCCTGTATAAAATCATTGAATACTGAAGGTAAACCAAGGACTTATTCTGCATGAGTTTAAGAAATAAGTAGCAATAGTATTGTCACATGATTGACAGGAGGCATTCCTCAACTAGTGTGAAGAGATGCACTAATACAAATTGGGGGGACTGCATTTTCCTTTATAATTTAAGGTAATAATTCCTGAATTTTTTTTAGCAAATAATACCAACCCTTTAAAACTCTATCAAATGACAATGCTATCTTTGAGAAGCAACATTTTTTCCCTGCAGGTGTCAACAACAAGTTTGCTTTTAAGGCATACTGTGGCACTCTTTGTTTTCAATTAGCGAATATTCCCTAATAAATGCCCTCCTTGAATAAACGCCACCCTGTAAATTTTCAACAAATTTGAGTAGGCCGAGGCCTAGATACGTTACAGGCCCAACCTATTGCCCCACTCTATTGCCCCACCAGCACACACAGATATATATGTAATCATGTAACCCATTTGAAGACACTAGAGTAGGCTTTAGCTGTAAGTTATTGTTTTAATTAAAATATGCCCTCAAATAAAGGCCCCCTTTTCAAAAATGCAATGCCCCTGGGGTGTTTATTACAGAATGTACCATAAACACCTTATACCCCACTACATCAAAGGCTGTTGGGGTGGTATCATATGCAGTCTAATAATGACTGATGAATAGGTGACTATACCTGTGCCCTAATACAGTTAATTTGTACTGAATAGCAAAACCTAACAGACTGTGTCAAGACTACTTCATTGAGAGTTAGCCTTGTTGTTTTTTGTAATGAGGTTGTTTTATCATACAACAGTCGGTCCAAGAGATAACATTTTAAGTAAATTGCAACAATGCCGGCAGTAGAAAGTTTCCATTAAGGTAGACCTTTGGTTAGTTAGTTAGTTAGTTAGATGAGGTTTAACGGGCCTTTGGGAAAGCTATAATAGCTGATACACATTTAAACGTGCAATAAAGTAAATGTCACAGCAACCAGACTGACAAAGCCTGCAAAGATGGCTTTCTCACAGTTGGTAGGTTTTCTAACCCATTTATGAGAATGCTGACAAACTGCAATCTCTACATGCACACTTTTATATAGCCCCTACAGCTGCGCATGTTATCTCTTGATCTATCTCTCAAATTAATTTCCCACAATGCCTTCAACAGCAAACTTTTTCTCTCTCCTACCCTTTATAACCGTTGGATATTCAAGTAATGGCAACAATGATGCATATATATTTTGCAGTCTCTTATGGGTCTACAATCCTAAAACAGGATGAGATCTAATACTATGTAAACACTTTAACCATATATATGGAAAGCTTGGTAGACTAGTGAACAAGGCATCACACTTCTAATCCAAATACTGCTAGTACGAGTCCTGCTTGGCACTTTACATGGTAAAGCAAAATGTTTTATCTTTATGGCTCTCTCCACCCAGGGGTTCAACGAGTACATGAGAGGTAAAATGTCATCGGGCACTGTTTGAGATGCTGCAGCATTTACTGTTGAGAAGTGGTAATATGTGCTACATGTTTGATTAGGACTGCTGAAGGCAAAACCTGAAGAATTCATTATTACTCTTAGCACCATAATATGGAGAGATTTCTACATTTGGTGGTGCAGCTAATATCATCAAGAAGTTTCCTTCATATATTTACTCTAACTTTAGACAAAATTATTCAGCTAAAGCTGCAAACACTCATTCAGGAACTTTGAAAATACTTCAACCAATAAATAACCTCTTTTGTGCACAATAAGTCTGTAACAGAATTTACTTTTGACAAATGTGAGTGGTGAACCTATGACAACTTGTTCCAATGGAACCTGCACAGGAAGTGATGCAATTGGTTCCTGCTATCACAACCCATTAAGTATCCCCAAACATATATTACAGATCGCAAGCGTACCATCTCAAAAAAAAAAATAGAAACTGTGTGGAGCGCATTGGAATTATTATTTTTACATGATAGGTTTAGAAACAATCTACTCACAGTACACTAATAGAAAACAAATGGAAAAAAAAAATTCACAAATGGCTCTAGCTGTTTAATTGACCTCAACTTGTGCTGGTAACACCTAAACTAATATCACTAAATTGTCTTTGGATAAAACGACCCTGCTGTAAGCTAACAATTGTGGCAAGAATGTCTGGTTTGTCCTCAAAAAACTCTGCTAATGCTGTTTCAGTTAGCATGGAGGCAAGAAACTGTTCAAATGTTATCTGCCAATCTACCATTTCCTCATTTTCTTCTTTCTCTAATGCTGCTAGATCAGTGGGTCTTTGGATTTTTACCCCATTTGTCCCCATATTGCCACCCTGCTCTTCCATTAATTGCTTTTCTCCCTCTTTTCTCTCCTCATCTGTTGATCTCATGAATTCTCCTACTCCCTCTGGTACTAATTTTTTTCTCGTATCTTGTACTATTTCATCTCCTTCTTGCATAGCTACATCTGATGTTTCCTCCTTACCTTCTGTCGAACTCCCACCCGCCTCCTTTTGACCATCTCCTTTTGATTCTGCATCTTTGCCATCCTCTTTCCCATCACCCTTTTCAGATGGAGAGCTCATTTCTTTGGCATCATTGCCTTGATCTTGACTTGATGAAGCACCTGGTATACTCAACTTTTTAAGCTCCTTACCAAAGATGTTTGTAGTTGGAGTGCTAGTAGCAGACTCTGATCCAGACGATGGGGTTGATTTCATGTAAAATCTTCGACTGACCTCTCCAAGTTCAAAGAGGAGAGACCCAGCAGAGGCAAGACCCTTGTACATCTCCTGTTCGTTAGGGTGGTCACCAAACATATCATAGAGCATCTTCAAGAGTTGAATAAACTGGTTCTGAGGTTACAAAATGACAAATGCGTGTAAGTTTCGCTCATGGGAAGAATTTAATTTGATAGATAGGTCAAGAATGCAGGAGTATGCAGAGATGTTGCCATGCATAGCTTTTTCTAATTGACGCTGGAACCAAAGAGGTTGGTGCTAACTTTTTCACAAGTCTTCTAATGATTTTCTCATGTTCGATGATAAGTCAATACCCAAAAGAATCATTTATACAAACTACTCAAATGAGGGAACAACCATTTTAGGACCAAGAACTTCTTGTCACATACAATTTTGTAGCACCTTAAATAGGTTATGAAGTATTGAATGACAGGTTAATATAACTACTGTTGATGTAAAGGCAATGACAGGTTAATATAAGTATTGTTGATGTATATAGGCTAGACCAGAATGTAAGAGAGTGTAATATGACCAAACAGTACAGCAATACAGAGTGACATTGCAAGGAGGGGGAGGGGAGTGGGGGTTACCCTGTCGAAATGCTTTCAAATGGCTTATAAGTAACACATTGCTAATGCATATTCTAACAACCAACCATGTCATTAAAACATCTGTTACTGAACAGAAGATTGTATACACCTAATGATGCACTGAGAGCATACTGTACCAAAAGAGTTTACACTTAGCAAACAAGCAGAAAAAAAAAAGTTTTTAAATACTTTACAAGCAACCTTCTACAAGAATCAGCAAAACCAAAAACATTTGGCACCAAACAAGATGTTTTTTTTACCTGATTCATTTTTGGGATGTTTTTATAATTTTTCCTCCTTTCCTCTTGTTCCTTCTCCTGGGCCCATTTTCTCAAGTAATATCTATATCCCTCTCTGGCTTCCTCTTTAGCATCATATTCATCTGAAATGAGGGCAGCAAACAAATGAAAGGATGGTAAATAGACAAACTTGTACTGTGAATACCATCTAAAGAGTACGAGTCAAGCAGCCTTTAACTGGCAGTGAGTACCAGACCAAGGACAAGAAACTTTTAACCACTTTGAGTACAAAATTTTGCATCAACATCAATAAAACATTCTATGGCTATTAATGTGAGTATAGATAAATTCTCAAGGGTACAAGTACATATGAATATGGCAAAGT
>WURT03182601.1:0-10212 GCA_009936505.3 Holothuria glaberrima | reverse complement strand
GAGTAGGTACAGCTAGGGAACACCTCGTTTACGAGGTTTGATTTATGACTAGATAGATTTTAGGCTGACGGGTATTTAATTGGTTTGTACGACTGTGTCTTCTGTGGGATCAACTTCTCATGAAAGCAGAGCTCAGTGAGATGAAAAAATTAAATGTACAAAACTAATTAGAAGTAAATCTTTGACTTGAAAATGAAGTTGTCGTCAGTATATTTGATTTTGAATTCGGAAGCTTCCTTATGACACTTAAGCTCGGAGAAATCTTAATACGTTAATACCTACGCACATGTAGTTTATTGCATGGGTTGTGAAAAATCGTTATGCTTTCCATTATCATACTTCAACTACTCTCCTAAAATTGAGCATAGCTGACCACGGAGCTATAAGTACGTTGAAATGTGTATGCAGGATTCCAACCCTATCGCGAGACTCCATGCTTCCAAGTTATCTGGCCTCAATTGTGTTCACGGTGCGAAAAGATTAAATTAACACATGTTCGAAGAAGAATGTATTATTTAACTTGGTGAGGTTGTAAGTCTTCTGTGGCATGCCTCTATGCAGTGTGGTTCCTTTCTCCCCCTGAGGTTGTTAGCTGGAATGATGTCAGCAATGAAGATGTATGACAGTGCTAGGACGTACGGGTCCCCATGCTCTTCCTAAAATCTTAGGATATTTATTTTCTCTAAACTTTCTAGTAGTTGATCTTAATATCTGTCCTTTTGTCCAAATAGTTTAAGTGCATTTCCTAGAACATGTGCATTTTCACGAATATTAATTTCCTTGCATTAAGAGTCTAAACGCTTAATCTCCCAGTCGAACATTCGAACAAAGCAAAACATTTGCAGTACTTACCGGAATGACCCCCTTTCCTTGGATATAACAACCACATTCTGATGGAGGAACACAGTCGTGACCGTTCTTCAGAAACCCTTCTTGACAAATGCAAGTCTCTTGTTCACTACATCTAGTTTGGCATCCCATAAAATTATAAGGATCTTCACAACTTTTTTGGCAGCTACAGTTACCGTAATTCATGTTCGTTGGACAAAATATGACGAAAGACTCTGAAACCGTGTACACGGAAATAAATATAAATATCTTGATTCTTACCGGTTTAGGTAAAGTTGTTGTGACAAAATATATTATTTTCTTCCAGAAGGTACAAATATGAAAAACTTTGAAAATGAAAAAAAAAAACTTGCCTGCAGTTCCACTATATTCGCTTAAGGGAATTATTCTAAAATCGCTGAATTCATCGCTGATACGAAAATCTTTATACTGAACGTAGAAAGAAAAACCATCAGCATTCTCCATGTCGATGCGAATCTCATACTTCTTTTGGTTTGTTAAAAAAGATATCTTTTCAAGTCCAAGCCAAAATTCGTTTTTTAAAAATCCAAATCCACTCTGGTATTCTCTCCAGTTGCGATTAAAGCCCAGCAAACCATCAATGTGACGGTGAAATACCTTCAAGATGAAAATAGATAATTTACATCACTAAAAATATTTATGGGGGGTACAAGGTAGAAAAAATTTTCTAGTCGTGTCCATCTCAAAATAACATGATGTATTAAGTCTGAAAAGCTTCACTTTGATCATGCCGATCTTATCTGACTTGGCATATTGTACATTAGAAAGCTTGTTACTAAGACAAGTGTTTCAGTCTAATATATTGTATTGTTTATTAAAACAACAAGAACAAGTCTTAAATTTTCTGTTTCAAAGATTCGAAGTGGAGAGATTCACAATCGGCAACACACAATAAAAATTTTTTTTTCGTTGTTAGTGAAACTGTCATCCTTGGACAATTGATAGAACTTATAGTTTACCGTCCAGCCACCGCCGTCGATGTTTTTATCACAGTAGACCTCAAACGCATTCGGATAACCATCCGGCTTAATAAAATAAACACCACTGGAATTTATGGCAGAACATTGGGTATAGACTTCTTGGCAGTCTCGTGGATGTTGTGGTTGTTGGTAGAAAAAATACGAGGAACCTACAGAAAATTGTAAATGTGTGGTTAGTGTGCACCATATTGAAGATTAAAAAATTTGACAGTAATTCCGAACTTGTAAGCCAAATGGTGATAGGAAAGTTTTCGATTGTAATCATGCTCCCAACGGGCCCACGAAAAAAGGAAAGATGAGAAAACGGTGTCCTGGCTGCTACAATAAATTTAAAATGATTACTGAAGTAAAAGTTGCCATCTGCCTGAAATTCTTGACAACTTGGGACTAGAACATACATTGACATGGCCTTACGGCCTGCGCCGGGGAGTTTTTGCGGGTGGCGACTGCCCCCAAGATTTCCAAATCGTAAATGAAAGTTTGTCCACTTGCGAAAAAAATATTAAAATACTGAAAATTCCACTGTCTATATTATGATTTCTAGGCCCCAGAACATAAGATATTGCATATAATGCACCACTGTGACAAAACTTTTCCGAGAAGGTTCTTAAGACCACCGGCTTGCACGCGCTCTTACGTGAGTTTCTTTTCCGGACTAATGAACCTGTTTCTCCTATAAGATACTCTCTTGAATACACCAGCATATACCCTGGCTATGGCATATTATTACCTTTTACATTAATTATTTGCTACACTCATTAAGCTTGTAAAGCGACTTTTCATTACTTTAAAGGGCAGAATCACTTGCGGCAAACTTATTTGAAACAACAGCTCCATCTTACAAATATCCTCTTATTTCAATTCAACAATCTTTCATATGTTAGAACATAAATACTTCATGATCAAGGTAAACCAAGAAGTAACTCTGTACGTGAATTTCACAACTCAGTGAGAAATTTATCATCACATGGTTCACAAGAGCTATGCATGAAATAGCATACCGGAGTGCAGTAATTGAAATTCGGGTGACTGCAATTTCCCTTAAAATCAAAACTAACTTTCCTTTTTGAAATCTTAATTTGTTTCCAAAGCAAGAAATTTAAAAAAAAGAGTCTTCAGATGCAACTTTAAGGTTTAAATTTTGTACCCCCTCCCTTCTCCCATCTGCCAGACATTTCGACTGAACATTTATTTGAAAGACCTACGCTACGACTACGAGCCAGTGGCTCTCCCAGAGGTGTTCTAAAAGCGCTAGGGAGAAGCCACCAAGGGCTAAGTGGCGGTGCCATGCCATAGCCAAAAATTCAGTGAATAATTAAATTTCCACATCATGTAATTCGTCAAAATCTTTACCAAAGATAACACCATTTTGGATCTAAGAAAACGTAGAACAAGAAAAATTTCTCAAAGAGTAGAGTTGTTATCTCACCTAAGGCAACTTACCCTTCGATTAAACCCTACCAAAACAGACAAACAAACTCTCTAAATAATGAGGATTCCTAAACATATAAGCAATTCAACGCTTTGCGAAGCTTTACTAAAGATAACACCATTTTGCATCCAAGCCATCTCACATAGACAAAAATTTCTTGAGGAGTGAAGGGTGTCCTCCCCTGCTCTTAGACAGCACCTCTTACCTTTCGCCCAGCCAAAGATAAAAAGAATATTGGTAGTTTGTTAAGATATAATCACTTTATAATCGATTTTGCACCCCTCATCTCAGCAAACTCTCCCAGGATGGCCCCCGACATACACAGGCGAAAAAAGAAAGGGTTCGACCCCGGTGTCCACTGTCTGTTGGCACGCCACAATATAAAACCCAGTTTTGTTGGGAAAACTTATCAGACTTGAGGTAACTTGCTGCATGGACCTTTTAAAGTTCAGGCAACTGAGTGTCTCCGGTTATGCATCTCATTATTAAGAGAAACTCAGTTGACTGAACTTATAAAGGTCCATGCAGCAAGTTACTTCAAGTCTGATAAGTTATCGCAACAAATTGGGTTTTACAGTGCACTTGGTGTTAACATTCCGCTTAGTCAGTGTCATGAACTGCCTTCCTTGGATTTCACCCAGACTGCGGTCCTAATTGACCAGCAAAAACACGTCCGCATTTGAGAACTATCGACTTTGTTGGAAAACAAAGGTTGGTCAAGACTGCAGCAGGGTTGATTGACATTTTAGAAACTTACTCAGTACATAACAAGATCCTACGTGAGTTTCAACTCTGAGACCTAAAATAGATAAGAACTATATTTTTTTTATTATTATTCTTTCTTGCGAAATATGTGTGGCGGCCATTGGCCCGTGTCGTTTTTATTGTGCAGGCAATGATCTGAGTGCCCACCTACTACCATTAAAATGTTACATACAAATAATTGACACTTACCTAAATTGCAGTCGTCCGTATCTTCGTTCGGCGATAGATTAACCTTTTAAATAAATGGAAATGTAGCACACGATAGTATGTCACGTATACGATAAAGCGATACGAACTTATGAAAACTAATTGACATTTTAAAGCGCTTGATATTTTGGGATAATTTGACCTGTTCCTGTTTCAAAAGAATAAAAGTTTAATTGTGTAACTGTGTTTTACAAGGCAAGTTAATTTCATGTAACAAAAAACAGGAGTTCGGATACACTGAGAACTCATTTATTCATTGTTGATAGACGTTTAGAGACAAAATTTAAATACGGCGATAGTGAGATTCAAACAATTTTATTTTGGATGGGGACTCATTAATACTAGTTTCGTTCAGTCACAAGTTTTTTGGTGTATCTGTCGCCGTGAACTGTGGGATGTTCAGATACTTGGGTTCGCCATCATAAGCTTTCAAGGCTGTGGCGCTGCGGCTACTTCATGTGGACAGTAAATACACTTTTTTTCGTAAAATAAGTTCCTTTAGGGAAATGTGTCATAAATTCCGACAAAAGGGCATAGCCCCAAGTAACCTAATACCCAGTGTCAAATTTTAAGAAACCATAGTCAGTGTAGTTTAATTTATTGCAATCTTACAATTAAATTCTTTACCTGAATAAAGTTTTCAGCTAATAAAAATCAGGTTTATTACGCTATTCATCAGCAAAATTGTACAACCTTATTATTTATTTGTTGACAAAAAGGATGTTTCCTGTGCTCATAAATAATGGCGATTTCAGTCATAACACAAAACAAAAGTTTGAGAGAAAAACTAGTTCGTTCGGTTAAAGTATAAAGACATTGTTTGGCAGGTTCGAATGATTAAGACGTATAGTAATTGTAATTGAAAGATGTTGATGGTGACTGAAATTGTTGTATAACTTATAGTCCGGTGAAGAAGTATTATGGGAGGTCTAGTACCTTATTTGTTGTGATAAGGCAACATGATATTTTACACAGTCATCTTCCAATAGTAAGCCTTGATTTACTCAAAACTGGGCTTTCACCTTAAATATATACAATATTACCTGATTTGAAATGAAGTAAAAATGATAACGCAGTGAAAAATCGAATTGCCGTTATCTTGGTAATAAAATGCGTCCATTTTAAAGCCATCGTTACCTTCAGTTTTTCCAAAAATATCGTTAACTAATTAGTTTTGAAAAATGTTTTCGCACGTTGCACTGTAAACTTCAAAGTTCTTGATTCGAATCAGTGTTTTGACGTCGATACACCTTTGCCACGAAAACCAAGCAAGGATGATTGGGCAGGCTTTTAAAAACAGTTTCAGAATGCACTTAACTCTAGAATTTTATCACACTTTTACGAAAAAAATCGTAGAATCTTTCCTTTAGCTGGAATGTCTGCTTCTCTCCTAAATTCGTTTTTAAATTGCACAGAGCTTGCGATAACGTTGAGAATATAGTGACAAACGTAGGCCTGTATACATAAAGTGTGTGAAGTTTACTAACCTGCCCTTTACTCATTTTGATGAAAAGTAACGAAAACAGAAACAAGCTTGCTCTGCAACAGAAACACATCTTCGTCTTGTCGAAAATCACCTAGACTTTACTTTGAATAACACTTAAATAGTAATGAAGGCAAGTTGACAAACGATTTATTTTAGACCATTCCTGAATGTAATCAAGGTATGTGGTCATAAAATACGGATCATTGTAAAGACCATATCAATTTGACATAAAACAAATCTAGGATACATTTATCTCTCATAGACTTGCACGAAATATTGTTTATGTTCCTCCGTAATGGGATCTTTTATTTATATCTGCTGAGTGATTTAGCCTCCTCAGATTTCACGTTCTTTCTTTCTTGTATAGAAACAAACAAGCAGAAGATTTATTCACGATGGAAATCAAACAGCATAGAAATCTTCATAGATTACTAAAGTTGTGTTCATTACTCATGCATGCATATCCAACTCGGCATTACTCCATCGATGACATTTTGGGCAGTATTGTAATATTTGGATCTTATAACTATAGTTTAAACCCTTTAGGGTTAGGGAGTTTAAAGCTTGTAGATAGAAAGAAAGAAAACTTGGAAAATCGTTTCACAAGAGAAATAGTTGATCTTGCAACCAGTTCTTAGCTGTTACAATACCCATAAGCGCACGAGGAGGGGTCAAGGGGAATATGCCCTCCCAATTCGGGCAAGAAAGATTGATAAACTACATTACTTAAGTTAATAAAAATTCGGGCGAATTGGTGTCAGAACTCGATATTTAGGCAAAAACTAATCTCGCCCCTAGCAAAATTGCAGCCATGAAACGTGATGAAACTTTTAAACTGTACAGTGATATTCAAGTAATAATAATGGATGCTAGACTGAAAAGTTTCTACTGGACGAGCTGTATAGGAGTTACTGACAGTAGTGATCTGAGAAAACTCTCATCAAAGACTCCCTGATAACCCTATGTGACTTACTTGATGTACCCCAAGATCCGCACTAATAACATTCTTAATTGTATTCCTTTCTTCGTTAGCAGTTAACATTATTATAGGGGGTGTAGAATATTTAAGGGGAATTTCAGGCTTCGGGCATGCAGGAGCGATTAGAGGGACTATAGGGACATTCAATGGGGCGATTCACTTTTTAAAGGGGGCATATCAGGCGCAAAGTCTGGGTCATATTTTACCCAGAGGGTTCCACTAGCCCAGGGCAAAGAGCTCCATCCGTGAATTTCAAAGCTTTACCCGACAACAGCTATGGCGGCTTGACGAGCATTTTGGTTACAAGGCAACATCTTGATGGGTATGTGGGGCACGACAGGGCAAGGGCCCCGGAACCTTGGATATATTAAAGTTGAGCGATTTATAATGAAGAATTTAAATTTATTTGATATTTATTGGATGTTCACTGAATACACAACTGAAACCTTTATTTGACCAATTTTTATGAATCAGATAGACCGACTGCCTGTCGATTTAATGATGTAGGGCTTGCCGGTATGAAGAATGGATGATGATCAGGGGCTCGAAGTGACTTCGAAACAATAATTCCACTCGAGGGAAGGGACATCAGGTGGAGTACGTTAGGTTTTCAACGATAAGTGTGCGCGAACCATTTGTTAAGACATTTTAGAGCAATGTTATATCCTGATCACTTTTTAATAATTATCTAATAGAAACCATCATGACACTGCCTTTCCCAAGCGCAATCATCAATTAGCGCACAACATATAAAGAAAATCATTGCCCAAAATGTCACCCAGTTTGCCAAAAATTGAACGTCCCAGGTCATGTAAGTTGAATAAAAACATTGTTCATGTTGCTTTTAAAGCTTATGCTAAAAATAGTGGATGTATTAGCTTTAGGGGAAATCCGTACGACTGTGTAGACCCTGGTTTATCATCTTTTTATGCTGGAATATAATTAGAGGTAATCATTGTTCTTTTTATAGGTCCACGGTGTAAAGAAAGTAGTTTGAAGGAGATCTCATTGCCAGGGCAAATCGTCACATCAGGACTCACTGATGTGCCTAACGCAGGGTGTGATGGATTCCCTCGCAATATTTTTTTTTCAAATTAAGAAGCCATTCGATGCAATTTGTCGAGTGCTTGAAGGCCTAAGAAGAATGCAGGTGGTGGGGGCGAATTTGCTACACCATAGGAGGCAGGCTCCTCAACTAGGGTGAGCTATCAAATATATCTTGCAGGAGCGACGGAAAGGATGACACCATGGGGAGAAAGAAAAAGAGATTGGAAGAAACCTTCATACAACACCGTACCATGACAGACAATATTTTGCAAAGTACAGGCATATATACTTTATTTTGTGTCTTTCCTGATAATTTTTAATTAAGGCATAAATAAAACGTAGGAGAGCTATTGTTAACTATTAAGAACAAAACAGATAAACCGGGAGTACGTTAAGCCCCGTTGGGGATAACAGGCATTGTATCGCATCTACCGACCTATCCATCGGAATAATCTAACCTACCGTCGTATCCATATCTTTTTCCCTCATTGTAAGATGAATACAAGAGAACAACTATCCCATTAAGAATAAGATACCCGATATTCAAATGAAACTGTGAAGGCTCCTCACTGGGTATAAGTTACCTGCTAAATGGGAGAGGCTTGCGCTACACGAAAAACATCTATGGAAGAATGTAACACAACGAAAATTGAATGTGCTCAAATCCGGCCAGAATTTTGGAGCACCTATCTAAGAATCTGAACCCCCCCCCCGCCCCGAGGGAAATAGATCAAACCGCTGTGGCAAGGATAACGTTACACTTTGCGGATGTAATCTGGCTTTAAATTATTTTGTTTTGTCATTTCTTAACATGTCAAAGTATGAACTTCAGGGGCCAACTCCTTTGAACGTGGAGCCATGTGCTGTGCTAGGGGTACCCGGCCTTAGAGTTAGAACGTAAAAAAATGTTTGGTTATAATGTTTCATTCCATTCTACATTGCAAGAGGTTCTATCGCCTACTTTGTTCCATTGTTTTTAAACGCCTAGTATAATCTTTCCTGACATAGTTTGAAGGACATCTTTGTTTAATCTAATCCATAAATTTACTAAGAGATACTTCCACTAACCCACTCCTACTGTTATGGAAAACGTTTATACAAAAGATGACAATTTCTAGCCAAAGCGTCAAAAGTTCTCGTGTAATGAATAATTGCATGGCTGACCAAAGAGGACAATGCCCTGATACAGGCGGTAGTCAAGGGAACCACCCTCCTTAGAGACCTCCCCCAGCCTAGACATTTTTTGAGAACAAAAGTTACTATTTTCTAAATACTTCTTAAAGGGCAAATCTCGTCATCCCAGTCATTTCCAATTTTCCCAACTATGCAACTAGTAGCTCCTCCCATAACTGTGTAAAGTTCTTCCTTGTGCATACACAAACCTATTCTATTGCCTAAGGCCATGTCCTGGTAAGTACATAAGGCTATAACATGTAATTCAAGCATTCTCTCTGCAACATGTGGAACGTGAGCTGCTTTGCATCCTTTGAATTTTCAAACTTTGCTGTCAATCAAAGAGCAGTAACCAACTGAGAATTTTGATACCCCCCCCCACTAAAAATATGCTTTGGGGTGACGAGTATATGTCTTTAATATATTGCACCCCGAACTGAAGATAACGCGCCCCTTGGAAGCTGCCTTGTACCCATCCACACCTCATTAGGCTTCGGATTTGCTCTAATACTGACTTTTAACTTCCTTTCATACTACCATTGGATGGTACGTATTTATTACCATATGGTTACGGTGTATAATTCCTCATTTATGTGAAGAGATGTCCAGCTAAGACAAAGTAACTGGCATCCTCTTTCACAATGTTTGCAAAAGTAACAAGATCCCCGAGCAATAATCGTCAAAAGCACAAACCAGTTTATCAAAATATACTTAAGTCTGTTTCCTGAATTCCGTTAAATTGGCACTGTATATAACGGAACAAAGTCATAGGGGAATAGTGAAGTATTTTTTTAGTATTATTTTCCATGTCATTTAAAAAAAGATAACCGCTGATAAACTTCATGCACAATAAGGAATTTCATGTACAAAGTGAATGGGTGTAGTCTATGTGAACGTATCTTCTTCAGAGCACTGACTTTGCCATTCATGGAATGGCGAACACTTGCCCTAATCCTGTGACGACATCAGTAATAGTTTTATATACACAATATACAGGAATAAGAGCCTTCTCCTTGAATCCAGTGTGCCTCAGGGGTCGGAACTTCTTTTAAGAAGTTTCAGGTTTTCGCCGCCTTGAAAATTTGGTAATGGTAAGTGTTGTAGCAAAGGGCGCAAGCCCCGAGTATAGTGACATAACCTTACAAGGCCACGTTCAAATTTCGTGCATCGATCCAACCAACAACGAGCGCCTGTAACCGCTGTCACAATCAGTGCGTCAATTTTCGATGCAGTACGCGCACCGCAGTCTCTCTTGCAAATGCGCGTGAACCGA
>WURT03182590.1:0-10213 GCA_009936505.3 Holothuria glaberrima | reverse complement strand
TAGGTTTCGCATCTTTCCGCCATGGCGGAAAGATGCGAAACCTATGGCGGAATGTTATGGCGGAATGTACTGTACCGATGGCGGAATGACAATAGGTTTATCTGCTTTATTTGTTGTTATTTATCGAGAGACCAAAGATAATATATGCACATGACATCGGTTTCGAAATCAGTGAAAGGTGGTTCACGGGTCAATTGTGGGTAGCAGGTACATGTACCTAGTTATCGTTCACGTCCATAACCACATACAAAGGCGTGCTAGGGCGTTCTGATGGTAGCCGAAACATATGATTCACATACGTTCAAGGAAGTCTATACCGGAAATTTAACCTTTTGGCGCAAGAACCATTACCTTTAGTCATGTTAATAAGTAGCAAAAGAAATGTGTAGCTATTAAAATCAACGAAGTACATTCAGTCGCCGAGCTAGGGGGTTTCGGTAAGAGGAGGACGAGAATGATAGTTAGGGGAGCTTTGTAGAGAGCAGATACCCTATGCATCGACAGTACTGAGCCTATGACCCAGTTCTTCTCAACCTATTCTCTTTGATTTCCTTCCGTGTTGAAAACTTTTCCCCACGCCTTTCCCCAGTTTTTTTTTACGAAAACTTACCATGTTCTTCTTACGATCATTTTCTTTTCATGTTAGAATTAATACAGGCGAAAATTCAATTCACTTAAAGGGGCTTATTGAGTTGGTTAAAAAAATTCATGTTTTTTCCACACCTATAGATATTTACTCACATCTTGATGGTAAATGGTCAAACCAAGAGATTTTGCACATCTGACACACAACTGAAATGACAATGATAGGGTAAATAATGATATTATTTATTACGAATTTGTAACCAGACACTTTTATCATTGTGTATCAATCATATGCAACTCTTGTCCACAAAAACTACATTCACATTTTTGGTACCTATAGGAAGTGATACATTAGTAATGAGGCAAATCACAAGCATCGACATATGCAATGATTTCCTTTAAACTTTTCACAAAATGATCAATATCAACTCAATGAGCCCCTTTAATGTTTATGTAATATGTTGGATGCAGATCCACGATTTTCAAAAAGTCGTTTCGGTCGGTGGCTCATTTGGTGTAGAGAGCAAAAATATTTTTTCCAAAGTCCCCCCCCCCCCGACTCTCAGGCGAAGAGATACGGGGCGAAACCAAAAGTTACCCAGGAAGGAGTTCTCCTCCCCAGTGACCGACGTCTCCGAAAAGACATCGAAACTTAACTGATTAACATCTCGACATTCAGATCTCTATAGGTGTGTACTGCATGCGTGGTCCCTTTCTAGACTGGCTGAAAAGAACAGATTGTACACATGATATTAACAATAAGGCCGAGAAGCGAAGATTACAGAAGACTCAATGGAGGGCTGGCTGGGTGTTTTTCCCGAGACTGTTAATAGAAGCCAGTTCCTGAGATTTGCATTTGGTAACCACGACAAGTAGGCCTACAGTACACAAAGAACATTTTATAAAATCGTATCATCATTATGCAGTGTGCCCTGGTCTTGACAGACCCATCATTCAATTAAGATGCAAGGGTACTGCCCCAAGCATGGTTCGTAAGTTTGTTTTGAGGTGAAAACACCGCGGAAAAATCCATCGTTTTTTCCGGTCGGAAGAAACAGGTTTCTTTTGTTTCTTCCACTTAAATTGGAAGAAACTCAAATAACATTTACATTTAGTTTGAACAGTAAAGCATTGCCAGGATTATTGTCAGTGAGTCCTGGGCGTTAGAGGGCAGTCCCTTAGACCTCGCCCAGACCACCCGCCGAAGCTACTGTCTGTAAATTAAACCACAGTACTGCGGGTTTTGAAGCACTGATATATGGTCCTGGCCCATGGCTGTTAAAACCCAGGCTGTAGGACTGACTGTAAGCACAATAATTTGCACTTTCAGTTGTTTCTTCTCAAAATAATTACAAATTTTATCCTACAAATTTTTGCCCAACATTACCATACCTGAAACACGCTACAAGGCCCTTCGAGAAGTATGTGTGAAAGGTCCAACTTTCATCCGTATAAACCCCCAGTGGCATTATGACCAGAACTTCCCGGTTGAAGCCGAGAATGAGGAGATCATTGAATGATGTAGATGAATTTTCCAACTTTTTTCGTTTACTTTGCCTACAGTATCTACATCAAGTATTGGAGCCAGCATGCTCATAAGAGGGGTTTCCAAAGGTGTCACGAATCAAAGCAATGAAAGTTAGTATAGTAGTATATACCAATTGAAAAGGTGTGAGTTTAACTAGTATCTGTAAGACTTGGTAAACAATAGGATGAGACAGACTTCAAAGACATGAGGCTTTCAGTCACTGGCAGATCCAGGGCCTTTGTTTGGGAGGGGCCAAACTGGTGGTACAGTGATATGGGGAGGGGTCTAAGGGGAGGAGGTGTCCTCCCCTTTGGAAAATTTTTCTATAACTGAATGCCCTCAGATGCGATTTGGTGTAACAAAAGTGTACAAATGTGAAGTTAATTTTCTTCTAGAAAATTTACAGAGACACTATTTTGGCCCACATTTGGGTGGGGCCATGGCCCCCGTTGGTCACCCTTGGATCCGCCAGTGCTTTCAGTTAAGTTTCAGTGATCCCTATTTTACATTTCAGTGTCTTTTGACTTCACAGGTATTAGTTTCTTCCAATTTCTTCCGAAAGAAATAAGAACTAGTTATTTACAGTTTCTTTTTTCCGGAAGAAACCGAACCCTGGCCCAAGGGAAATTTGTTACTCCTACAAAAATTATTAGAACAATATCAGCCTACTATTGCTTTAGTTATATAGGCCTTAACATCACTCACCCCTAAAGAATCTCGCCCATGGAAGCTGTTTTGTCCCTTCTCGACTCGGACTTGGATTTTGGAATATATTTGTAAGCACAGTTTATCAATGATCACATATTGCTCAAATTCGCAAAGACGGAACGTGTGGGGTCCTCTCCTAAGAAAATTTTGAAATTGAAGGCTGATGTGATTTTCTGGCTTGTTGACATTCATTAGGCAAGTACTAAAAACATTTTATGACACTTTTAATTATTTTTAAGTGTCAAGTGAATACACCTTAACCGTAAGATCATTTGCCCCTCAAAATGAGCAAGACAGAAACAGACGAGGTTATTGATCGATCGAGATCCAGTACCGTACTCCTAACACACAGTCACACTCATTCCCATCAGCCCATTCCCCTCAATTCACCTCAAGGTTTTGGGACCCGACTCGACTGAGTTAGATGAGGTTTTACGGTCCAGTTTCTAACCAATTGGTTTAAGTCGAGCCGGTCATGGCCTTTTTTTCCAGTTGTGGCTCACTGGCTTGTTTTCCCTACCCCATTGATTATGCTGAGCACCAAGCACAATGGCAGTAGGTTCCATTTTAAAGTCTTCGGTATGACCCGGCCAGGATTTAAACTCTAGACCTTCCGGCTGCAAGTCGGATGGTCTAACCACTTGGCCATGCAGTCGGTCCCCACTCGACTGTGAAGCACTAATCTACAGCAAATGAAAGCTGTCCTATAGCTATAGCTTCAATAGCGTGAATATTTTAACTAAAATTAGTTCCTTCATCGTCGAAAATAAACCTTCCTACTAGCATAACGTGTAGATGATTACCGCCTTTTGAGTATTTTGTTTTTAAAAACAACACGATTAAATTATGGGATTGAAAAATGTCAACATACAGGAAATAATTTAAAGAACGTATCGGCGTGTAGGGCACTCACGTAACCATGTAGGCTACACGTATTAATACTCCAATAATGTAGCCTGTTACAAGTTTTGTATGCATTATTACAAACATAACATTCTCAATGACAGCTTCATTTGTACATCCAGGCTCGTAGCCAGACAAGGTTCTAAAGGGGGCAAAATGGCTTCCAGGGGGCGAAAAAATTTTCAGGGGGCCAAATATGTCAAAATTTATTAAGTCAATGGCAACTTAAATTTTTTCTAGGGGCGAAAAAATTTTCAGTCCTTGTCCCCACCATGGCCACGGGCCTGGGTACATCTTAACAGTTATTCAGATTCACGAAGTATTCTACCCATACCTCATTGGAGATGAGAGAGTTAAGACTCGTACTGCATGCAGAGTCTATGGTAGGTAGAAATCAGGTCAGAATTTCTCACTGAACTCAGAAGCAGATGTGAAAGCTAAGCCACAATGGATACTCGTTTATGGAAATTTTCGGGGGTACCCTGAAAGTAAAAATATCGGGGGGGGGGGCTGTAACCTACAGGTTGCCTCTATTATTGGGTAAATGTGGCCATGCAAAAACAAACAGTGGATACGTTTTAATCACTTGCATTTGAAAGCTTCTGGGCAAGATACCACATATTTATTTAAGAGGGAAAACTACAAAACAAAAACCTGCAGTGGTTTAGTGGCCTGCGCTAGATGCCGAACATTAAACCTTTCTTTGTAGCACCAGGGAGCTGCCAATCATTTTCAAATATCTCAGTGGCGACGTTTGGTTCAAGTAGGCTGTATATTAAACCTATGTTATGAGAAAACTAACAGTGGATTCAGCCAAGCGGTACAGAAAGAATAGCTAATCTACTGTTTGGTACAATATAGGTCAGGGGAACCAAAGGAAGTTTGACATGCTAGTTATTTGCCCAAGTCTCAAATATCACACTCTGTGGCTCCAATTAAAAGGTTTTCCGTGCATATACACATGATATGCGTACGGGACTACTTTCAATTGGGGGAGGGGTGAGTAATTTTGCCAGAGTTTTATCGATTTTCTTATGACGTGCTAATCGCCCGAAAAAAAAAAAAAACATATTGTCCCAAATCATAGTGGATTTTCTCCCTTCCGGACAGGCCAGTTGTCAGACAAGGTACTGAAGTTGGAGGGGGTGTTAGTTTCCAGGGGGATATTTTTTGGGGTAGAAATATGCTGCGATTAAGGTTATAGTATTTTTAGTTTTTAGGGGGCTCCCTTTCCCCCTCCCCCTTCCTCGCCTAGTACTCTGATGTACATCCTTACTTGAGGTATTTTTGCCTTCCTTTGTCACTAAGACCAAAATACTGTACTCTGATTCTTATACAATCTTATACGTAACCTCATCTGCTCATTGAGAAATTAGTACGACATGAATTACAATATTATCCTTTCACGGTGCTCCGCGTTGACAAGTAATGTGGAACCATCGAATGGGATTTACAGATGTCATCGTCGGAACACGGTGTCAGAAAGATTGCCATGAATCGTTGAAAGCTGTTAAAGAGTTTAGCTTTCATTAGTCAGAACTCCCACACAAAGGCTGACATTTTCTTAATTATAATCAACTGGAGATATACTGTAGGTACAATACCATGGTCTTGTATACAAAAAGACAATAGTTATGAAGGGGATAAGGTCAACAGGAAATGGTTTATAATTCTACACTGTATGCCATTCAGAAAAAGAAACAAAAAAAAAAAAAAAAAATACTGTCACCCCAATCTGAATTAATATTTTCTGGTATCTTAGTTCATGAATAGATATTTAAATTCACAGAGAATATTTTGTTCGTGAATTTTTAAATTCGTGTAAATATTGAATATTCATGTATGAAAACATTATCGCGGATAGCTGTGAGGAAAATGAGCGATTTCTAAGATTCGGCAGATATTTCAAAATAAATTTTGGACGACTGTTTATTCCGCCTTTTGAAGAACTGAAGAATATATGCCATGAGCAGTCGTCCCAAATTACTTTAGTCTGCGCCCTTGCGCCTATAGTGGCGTAACTGGCCTTGTAATCGAAGGGGGAAAGTACTCTAAACAGCCCAGGGCCCATAGGCCCAAGTACTCTCAGTATGTTCAAGGGAGTCCACTTTGTTTGTCAAAGGACCCAGAGGGACCTGAAACACCATTTTGGGTCAAATTGTAACCCAATTTAAGTCATGTAAAGTCTTATTTGGGTCATTATTTGACCCAATAATTTTAGTCGGTTTCCCCCGGACCCACTTTTTGGTCAAATTGATCGAACTGTTTTACAGTGTAGGTGGACAAAAAACGTATACCCATAAAATTGGCCAAAAGGTCGAGTGTTTTGGTACACAAAAGTTTTTATATCGTAGTTAATCAATTCAGTCATGTTTTGCAACTAATAAATATTTTCACGCGTTTAATGCTCCATCCATCTGAGCTACACAGAGACGGGATAACATAGGGGCAAGGGAGCGTTTTATCAGACCTTGGGTGCGCTCTTCTGTCAAGTTTGGTCGGTAATCTGGTTGGTTATATGGCTTATGCCACAGGCCCACAACATTATACTGACAGCTAGTACTAATTATTAAGACATAACCTTCAAATTTCCCTAAATTACATGTAGGAACTTTTATGTAATTGATCCAAGTATTTCTCATCTGAGACCCCTCCCCTACCCCCTCTTTCAGACAAGGGGCGTAATTACGGGGGTTGTGAGGGTGTGACACCCCCAGTGAAAATCAAAAGTCGGTCTCGGAGCGTCAAAAAGTGAGTCTCAAATCCAGTTCAGTATGCCTTTGTAACAATAGACCAGACATGAAGAACATTTGATACCTTACTCAAATTTAAATTCCAGCAGAGATGAAGTTAAAGTAAAAAGATTGCCCGAATTTTCTACTGAGTTCCCGAACTTTTGATCGAATGTCCGAAAAATGTTCAAAAATTTCGCGCTTCGCACGCATGTAGTGGTTTTTTTGGTCTATTTTATGCACCTGAAGTGCAACAAATTTCGGGCAAAAAATTTTCTGCCCCCTCAAAATCGGAAGAGTCCCGCACGCCTATGATTATTACTACCGTCCTGGAGGTCACATTGGCGTACCCAGAGAGGGGCCATGGCCCCCAATCGAATTCTAAAAATAATATTTTTACAATTTTTGTAATGGAACAAAAATTTGACTTCAGATGATGCTACATGTTGCACCACATTTCATTTGAGGCTACTTAAATATTCAAAAGTTTCTCAAAGGGGAGGGGGACACCCCTTAGACCCCTCCTCCAGGCCGTCAATCAGGCCCGGTAGTTGGCCCTTCCAAACAAAAATCCTGGCTACGCCAGTGATAAATAGTAATTATCTAGGAAATTCGGATCGTACAACTGTGCCAGTGGGAGTCGGTCTCCAAGAAATGTAGTTGGTCCCAAAATATTTCACACCCTCCCCCCCCCCCGCGAATTCATGTATATACGCCCCTGTTTCAGACATCAAAGCCTTTCACTGTTCTCACAATAAAAGTGCCTGCCCTCATAGTACAAGAAGTTTCGAAAGTCTTATAACAGAAAGCAACATATTATTGTGAATAGAATAACCCATTTGACAAGTAGGCTACACTACTCTCGTTCCTTCGTAATAATTGAAGTGTACATACTTCACAAAAAGGCAAAACCTGCAACAGAGTGAAAGAAAAGCTTGCAAACTTGTTTATTTACTGACAGAACGAGAGGTGTCTTATTTCACTACAATGTAGGCGTATCTGTCTTATGTTTCCTGCTCTTGACTGAAATGTTAAGTGAAGGGTAGTCTTGTCACTCAGGTGCGTAGTGGATGACGTTTTTTTTTAGCTCATATCTCTACAAGACACAAACAAAAAAGGCAAAGGCCAATAAGAGCAGCTACGCAGGTTGCCTACGTAGCTGGCTGTACGGTATTTTCCCTGTTGTGTCCTTGGTTTGGAAGTCATAAACAGGGATCCTCTCCGCGAGGTACTACCCTCGTTACGTGTAGCCAACTTCCCTAAATCCTGCATATTGTGGGCATATGTTAAATTTGTCCTCGTGTAAATTTACTTTCATTGCAATTCTTGTACTGATACCGCCCTTGTTTTCCACTGAAGTGGTATGGGTCCATTCTGTCACTCATATGGCTACGCCAGTGCATTCTGCGCCCCTTACTGTAATTTGAGGGGCATCAGTGAGGATTATCACACCTCTTAGTTTTCTTGCAAGTATCAGCCAGTACGTTCCACATAAAAATTAAAAAAATACTAACTAAATTATTTAGGGCGTGGTCTAATTTGCATAAAGGTAGTGAGAATGATGGTCAACAAAGCCTGACATAAAGAATCACGTAGCATAATTTTTTGGGTGTGTGTAAAATAAAAATGAGGCGGCTGCATTACGCCCTTGACGAAAAATTTTTCGACATGTTTCCACGAAACTCAATCAACAGACTTCGTGCATTAACGTCACGCAAAGGTCATTTAGGGAAGAAAAGGTATGAGCGGGTATTGTTTATGCATGTCGACGAGAATATCAGTTTCATTCGTCGAAATGAATATGAGGTAGATAAAGTCGAATCTGTTTGGACTGAAGTTAAACCTCCCTACTCAAAGTGCTAACTCATGTGTAATATACCTTCCACCCAGTGCTAAAAGCAAAATAGATATTTTTCAAAGTATGCTTAATGTACCGTATGGTTCCAACCATGATATAATAGTCATGGGAGACTTTAATATTGATACCTCAAGGCCTAATGAGGGCAACGGAAATTGGAACAATACTGTTTGTCATTTTAATTTCCATCAAGTTGTAGATTGCCCAACTAGAGTGGCGGAAAACTCTAGTACTTTAATTGCCCACGTATATAGTACGAATGTAAATGATCCAATCAGAATAAGTGACCATTTTCCAGTTAATTTTACTGGCAAATGTAAAAGTAAAAACAATGGTGATCATATCACTATGGAGTATAGGGATGTTAAAAGGATTAATACTGAAGTATTTATACAGGATCGACTACTCTGTAACTGCGATGTGGTATAGTAAATGACCTAACTGAATCACTAAACTCCTGGTACAAAATGCTAGCTGATACGGTCAACAAACACGCACCCATAAGAAGAAAGAGGATCAATACCAACCCGAATGGTTTAACGAAGAAATAAAATTGGCAAACAAGGAAAAGGCATAACGCTAAGAATACAGAACAAAATGTGTATTGATTGTGGAGAAATAAAGTAACTCTTATCTTATTCATATAGATAAGAAAAAATACTTCGAGAATGCAAGTGCTAAAAATCAAAAGAATATTACAGGTCTGTGGAAAATACTCAGAAAAGTTCAATCTCATAACAGCGAATAAACTAGTAGTATCAATGTCTTGAATGTAAGTGATGAAGATATAATCAATGTTAAGGATATTGCTGATGCTTTTAACAATTTCTTCACTTCTGTATCAACAAAGTATACTGAAGAGCATGTCAAACAATTTGTATAGTAGTCTTGGCACCTTGCAAGCTTTCTCGAAACTACCAAATAACGTTTGCTTTAGTATCCCTGAAGTTTCTGAACAGTTTGTGTCTAAATATTAAACCAATTTAGACACCACAAAAGCTACCGGTCTGGATGGAATCGATTCCTATATTTTAAAGATAAGTGCTCCGTGTGTTGCGACAAGTCCCACTCATGTTATGAATTTTAAGTATAAGAAATATGTTTCCATCAGTGTGGAAAATTACTAAAGTGATACCAATCTTTACAAGTGGATCCAGCCTTGATGTTAATAATTATAGACCTTTTTCAGCCTAGTCCTGCCAGTTGTTTCAAAAATACTTGAAAAGCATGTCCATATAGCTCTATATGGTTATCTTAAAAAGTACAATGTGTTAAAAGCAGTCACAATCTGGGTTTAGAGCAAATTATTCATGCGAAAAAGCTCTACTAAATGTAACGAACAAATGGATGAAAGCTATAGATGAAGGAAGCATGGTCGGATCCATTTTTCTTGACCTGAGAAAAGCAATTGTTCTTGTTGATCTTGAAATATTATTGCAGACATTACAAAGGTACAGATTTTCTCCTCCAGGCTATGAATGGATTCTGTCTTATTTAACAAATAGGCAAAAATGTGTTTATGCGGATAAAACATATTCAAATCCTGCGAAAGTAGTCAGTGGTGTGCCTCAAGATTCCATTCTCGGACTTATGTTGTTCCTTATGTATATTAATGACCTCGATTTATGCTTACCTTATTGTTCGGCCGATATGTATGTTTATTAGACCACCTTTCATGTGTGCGGTTTCAATGTAGCTGAAATCTCCACTCGGTTGAATGTTGACCCTAAAAATATAAGTTATTGGTGCAAGGATAACAAAATGGAATTAACTCTGAGAAAACTAAAAGTATGCAAATATGTACAAGACCACTGGCGTAGCCAGACTTTTCAATCTGGGGGGGGGGAAGAGGGGGCGGAGGGTATGACCGGTGGGGCAGACTTAGCTGATACTATAGCT